>JAOVVB010000023.1:2400441-2411700 GCA_028570985.1 Heterobranchus longifilis | reverse complement strand
ATTTATTTAAACAAAATGGTATGTAATTTTTTTCATGGTAATAATGTTGTAGGGTTGTCCACTGTTCTACAGTAAATATCAAAATCTAAAATAAAAAACGGGTCTAGCCCTTGTTAAACTTGCGATCTGAAAACTTTGAACTCAAATCAGTTTTTCACCCAGAAAGAATAAATAACTTTAACATTATTACAAAAGTCACAAATGTCTAAACAGAATAAATGGTTTGCTCTTTTCTCTGGCCATCGCCTGCAAAACCATGAATCAACTGACCAATCCGAGACGATCCAGAAAAAACTTTTGTATCTTGGATGTTCAACGCTTGCGGTCAGTTTCCTTTAAATTTCGACAGCAGACAGCCCGGGTTTGACCTTGCTGAGATGATTAAGCTGCTTTGAAATCAAACCGTGCGGTCTACGAATATTTTGGCCGGTGCCGAGGCTCTCTTGAAGACCTTCGAGTACTGGAAGAGATATTATCACGCCCCTGTGCGCTTTCTGTTGTTTTTGCAACAACAAAGCTTACATCTGCTCCGGTGCCGCTGCCAGGGGCTGTTCACACCACTGATGTATCGGAGAATGAATTTAATAAATTTGCCACAGAGACACATTTTTATTTCAACGGACTGAAACGGAGTGAGAAAGCTTGGACGCGCTCGTTTTTATGCAAGAGCGGCGCACTTACAGGGTTATAGTTACAAACTTTCTGAAACGTTTTGTTTTCACTCCAAATCAAAATGCCATTTGGACGTACAAAACCTGATGAGCAAAGGAGAACAGCAGACCTTCCATTACATCAGGTCTGAAAAGTCCCGTCCTCTAAAACGTTAGCCGTCCAAAAGGAGGTCGAGGTTACGTTACAAACTTGTACCTGATGAAGTGTTGCGACAGAATATGGAAAGGTGGACAGGAGGGATCCGGGCATGTTCAGGAGACAGGCACGCCGTCCCCGGCGACTCGTTTCGTTTGAAGTGCCATTAAGAGGAATGTTCTGCAGACCCGAGGTAAAGTCCAGGCAGAGCAGTGAAAACTGATACGCGCTGCAGATCCGCTTCTCGTCGCAACGTTCCAGATTGTAAAAGTATCCGGACGCTGCTCTCTCTTAAGGGTAGTCAGCTTCAAGGAAAGGAAATCATAAGAAGGGAGATAAGAAGGAGGGTTTCGTTGAAAGACTTCCAAGATTCCGTGGAGATCTGCCAGGAGAACTTTGAAGCTTGGGTTTATCGTGTAGGGATGGGAGGCGGAGCAAACATTAATGAGTGAATAGTAGGTGGTAGTGAGGCTAAAATGTAGCATTATGAAAAAAAACTACTGTACAAAAACATCAAGATGGTCTAATGAGGAATTTATGAATGTAAAATCCTGTAAATACGTTTAAATTCACTAAAGTCAGGGAAAACTGTTCTTACGCTAAGAATACTGCGCTGATGTTACACCACAGTGCTGGCGAATGAACCGTGTTCCATCTGCAATTCGAATTTATTTTAATGCCTTACTGTTTCCATAGTAGCACCTCATTCACCGGGTCTTGTATGGTATATGCTTCACAATAATCTACAACTAGCACTAAAGGAACTTGAGAAACTATTAAAATGTTAATATGGTGAAGTTTTGAAGTCTGAAGTCTCCCCGGTTGGGGGGTCAAATCTAGTCTGTGTGGAGTTTGCATGTTCTCCCAGTGCTTGATGAGTTTCATGGGTTTCATTGCCATTTTTGATGGATGATTGTGTTTGCAAGTGTGTGTGTGGGTGTGTGTGTTTCTTTAGATTGCTTGAGCTTGGGTTTCTGAGCAACGCAATGTCTTGACAGCAATGACCGCTAGAGTGAAAGTCATACTGTAGATCATTGTATCCAACCTACACTTAGCAATGATGGATAGAATAAATATATGGATGGATGGAGTCTCCAGAGTCAGCACTTTATAACAGTCAGAATAATCATGGAAAGTCTTCAAGGTACAGTAGAACTGTTTGAACTTGATAGGTATGATTTGCTTTAATTTACAAATACAATTTTATGTTGTTAATTTAACTATTTGTCATTTAAATTCATCTTGCTTTCCTTGACCATTTACAATGTTTTATTTTGCATGTTTGGATCTAAAACTGGAGACTCCTTCCGTTATTGCTGAACACACTGTTAAGTGTTCAAGCTGGCAGTTGCACCACAGTTACATCTTGTACTGTATGTACCGACCAGTAACAAGAGGTGGTTCGGTTCTCCAGGCCCACTGACATAAGGCACTACTGGAAGGCTGGAAATCTGGTTCTCAGCATCATCTTCACACTTCTTCCATTTTGCTTGCAGTTCTCGACTCTTGCGGTCTTTCTTGCTCAGCCGGAAACTTCTCCTCAATCCAGCTAGATGGAAAGAAAATTCACCAGACCTTAGGTTTGACCAGCTCCTCCATGATTTAACCATTCGAACCATCCACTCGTCATACTCGTGCAAAATTTTCATTCTGGACCATGATGCAGATTTAAAACGTGTCACATGTTTGTGTTCTCCGAATAAAAAAAATAAAAACTTCCCGAGGCTGTCATGTTTTTCCACCCAAACACAAACTCAGCTGGCATTTCTTAAACGCAAGCTTTCATGGCTGTCGTCCAGAGAGAACCAGAACTAACCAGCGCTCCGTGCAGAAAGATTATCGTGACACGTAAAGACACTGATTGCCATTTAATGGTGACAAATCCTCCTTCCCAACCACCAGATCAACGGACACGCTGCATCTGGATGCTAACGCCGTGATTAACGAGTACAAAATGTTCGCTTGTGCTTAGAAGCTTTGGAGTCGAGAGATTTGGGATGGAAAGGAACAAGTCACATCACTCTGAAAACTTTCCACAACATAACAAAACCACAAGCGCACGAGCCTGCACAGGGCCGGCGAAAACGCTCGGCAGTCGCACTTTCCTGATCTCTCCAAACTCGTAAAGTTGACGTACTGTCCGACTCGACAATATAAACATAACGTATAGTCTTTGGACGGTTTGAAACCAGGGCATGAATCAAGAAGAGTATTGCGTTACTAATAACCTCTTGTGTTTTGTTGGTATTTTTATTGTGGGATGACGAATAGGGGCAAATATGTATTTCTTTAAATATATACTACTTTATAAACCAAAATAGTTCCAACAGGCTTCCACATGGCGTATTATTATATTAAAGGAAAACTTCACCCAGATTTATTTTGGAACGAAATACTGAGTTGATCTATTTGGACTCTGGTTAATAGGTTCCTACATTACCCACAATGCCATTCGAATACCTGCTGACACTACTGTAGTGCCATGAGAGAAACGCGGCGGCGCTTTAGTCTTTCTGTTCCACTTGCACATATTTCTGCACACTCTGGTTAAAATGATCACCTAGAGATGTCTTTTCATGCTAATACCATTTTTATTTCTTAGATGACTAATTATCTCGGTCGAGTCTCTGTCTTAATAAATTATTGGACTTTCCAGGAATCCAACCTAGACGTCAAAGTCTCTACTATGTCTAAACTGGATTTATATACTGTATAAAGTACTGTGCAAAAGTCATGCAACATCATTCAGTATTTCCATACATAACTTAAAATTTTATAAATAATTAACATTAGAGAAGAATATATGCATGGCTGTAAAGAAAAGAATATATTGTACAAGACAGACCAGTGTTCAGATGGAAACAAAAAACCTAATGTACGCTCCTGGGATTTGCATAAAAAAAGGAGCGAGTGTGACAAAGTTACCAGAAGAACTCATATTCTCCAGCATGCTCATATATTTTTGCATATATTCTCCTCTAATGTTATTTATTTATTCATTTTTAAGTTATATATGGAAATACTAAATGATTTTGTACATAATTATGCAGACATGATAAACATACAGTATATAACAAAATTGATACAGCATATAATATGGTGCCTAAGACTTTTGCACAGTCCTGTATATAAAAGTAAGAAAGTAAAAGCAGCTCTTGCTCTTTTCTATTTATGTGCTAAGAATCAACTGTTGAATCCTCTCTCCTTTGAGAGAAGTGACATCAACGCGACATGGTGATATTTCGATATACACATGTTTAAGCTGTTTTTCTTTGTGGAGCGTTTCTTTGAAATCCGAATCGTCAGAACATTACGCTCTTCCACAGGCTGATGAAAGCATGTCGGGCATGTCTCACACTCCCATGGACGCAGTAGCCGCAGCACAAATACACGACTGATTGGCCACACCGATATCAATCTAAACGAATCCCTTAAACTGTTCCAGACGTATCCCCTCTGTCCTGCGGAGAATAACAACCCCCGGGCCCAGAGGCAAGACAGCTTCGACGCGAATAAATCTGAGGTTAGCAAGCCCTGACAGGAAAATAATTAAACCAATATTCCAATTTTTTTTTTTATTTTTTGTGTCTGTTCAGATTGTTTCTTTCACTGAGTGAATCACTCTCCAGTTCATTCTTTTTTTCCCGTTTTTTTTTTTTTTTGTAAACAGAATAACCTGTGTTTATTTTTTTTCCCCTGACATAATCCTGGATTATATGTGAGTGCACGGAGAGCTTTCGACAATCCTTTTCTCGAAGAAAGGCATACAAGAGCTTTCTTCGAAATGCTGAAATGCACCCTGACACGTGCTGCGCCAGGGAATTCGGGCGGGTTACAAAACGACACGAGAGTTTTCAGCCTCGGCGTTCGAGACCTTGACGTGCCCTGCGGAAACGGGTCAGACAGCCGACAAAACGCGTTTTCAAATCGAGTTATAGTATTTGCTGAACGAGTCGTTGTGACACAAAGTCTGGAGAGAAATTTCCCTAAGGTTCATGCTTAATTTGAGGCTTAGAACTAGCGCTTGTGATTTGTTCAACATATATCGGTTAGTCATGATTCAGCACGAGATCTCGAGGCTAAGCATGATCCGGAGTGATGGAGCTGAAACTCTCAGAGACAGAATTCACACCATGCTGGCTTAGACCTTAAAAAATGCTGTTCGAATTTAATTAAACACCCACATCAGGTTTAACTCCAAATGCATGGCACGATTATGACTGCAAGTACAGTTTTCTATAGATTACAGAGCCTGACCAAAGGCTTCTTCCAGACATGTCCAGAGACCAGGCCACACAACCGGTTTCCAAAAACTGCAACAACTCCAAGATGCCAACCCTACTGGCCAGGCTTATGTCTGCTTCACGCATGGCCTGACCCAAAGCCGAGCTCTCATCGCACGGCTGTGGGAAAGAACAGAAGCGAAGGTTAATGTTACAGCGTCTGTAAGGATCCGTGGGCAAAAAACGTCTTGCTCTCTTATTATATGCTAGAGAGACTTTGGTGTTTTGGATCGGGCTCCTCGTGTAATGACCTCGAGAGCATGCAGGAGAACATCAGAAGACAGCGATCCATCATGGGCTTGTAGATTTTGGAAACAGTGTTAAAAAGAGATAAGGCAATAAAAACAAATAAATCTGGGTTGTAATGGAGAGTATGAGACAGAAAGAGACATCTAGGTGAGATATCTTTCTCGTAAACATTGCTGGACCAACACAGCAGACCTGAGGTACTACTGCATCATTTGGCTTCTTATTGAGTGATCTCCTGGAACATTCTCCAAAAGAACATGGAAAGAATGATGGATCTTGGCGTTGTAGTTTTTGGAAACAGCATTTAACAGAGATAAGGTAATAAAACAAATAATGCAGAGTTCAAATAAAGAGACAAAAGGAGACTAAAGTAGAGACAGAGTGAAACATATATATTTTTTTTCTTGGAACTTTTAATTGACCAACAATGCACCCTGAGGGACTCTGACTAGCTTTGGTTCCTTTCTGAAAGAACTTCTGATGCATGTGTGCTAACAAAACAGGGTATGAATGATGACATTGAGGTCTAATATAAAAAATGAAACAAGAAGAGAGACAGAATGAAAGAACTTGTCTTGATAAATAAACCTGAAAGGTCCTTCCTAATCGCTAGCTTTTTTTTTTAATTATTAACCATTATTAAATATAAGAGAAACAATGGAGAAAGTGCTTCATCATAGCCATCTCTAGCTTGTGGAAAAACCTTAACCAGATTTTAACCGATGATACCAGAAAAAGGAACTAATAAAAAGACTAAGACACTTTAAACAAAAAAGTAGTTTAATGAATGAAAAGTGAAAAAAGATCTTTCTTGTAAACACCAGTGTCTTTCGTGTAAACACCAGTGAACCAACACCACAGACCTGAGGTACTCCTCCAGTGATCTAAAAATGCATGAAAGGGAGCGATCTATCCTGCTCTTGCAAAACCTCAAGAAGTCAGAGCACAATGTTTAACGTAATTTGGGTTTTTGAAATCAACACAAGGTCAAAATTATTCACACAACTCACTTAATATTTGGTTGAAATGTTCCTTAGCAATTTCACCTTTAGTAGATCACCATCAACAAGTTCCTGGCAGAATTCTGGTTGTATATTTGACCACTCTTCTTGACACAATTAGTAGTGTTCAACTTTTGACTTTGTGGTATGCCACGCTCCACAAATTTCCAATAGTTTTGGGGCTCCATGAGCTTAATGTTAGCCTGCCTTATCCATTTCAGGATGAGCTTTGATGTGTTTTTGAGGCCAGTCTCCTGTTAGAACCCTCAATTAAACCATCTAGCTGATGATTTGAGGTTCTGTTGGAGAATTCAGAGGTTCTATTCCTTGTTCAAGCTTCCTTCCACTTTGTGTTATGCACCAGTTCCACTGGGAGCAAAACAGCCCTAGAGCATGAAGCGACCACCAACACCATGCTTAACAGCTGCTTCTATAGTGTTCTTGGGGTTGACTCCCTCCGCTTTACTTCTCCAAACACACCGCTTGTCAAAACATTCCTCCAGAAGGCTTTTTCTTTCTCCATGTGGTCAGCTGTAAACTTTAGTCAAGTTTAAAGGTGCTGTTTTGGAGCAGGGTCTTCTTTCTTGGATGCCAGCCTTTAAGTCCTTGGTGATATAAAACTGGCTTGAGTGTAGACAGTGACACTGGTGTTCTGGCAGCTTCCAGTTCAACGCAGGCCCACAGTATGTCTTGGTGGTTGCTGGGTTGCTAATGACCAAACAAATTCCAATTTCCTCTTAACTGGAATCTGCAGTTTGCAAAGTCTGAAACCATATAAAAGTTTCCAAGAGACTTGAGTTGTGTGAATCCACCATCCTCTTTCTTAGATCTGGACTGATCTTAGACCCATTGTACCATGCGTTGGTCAATCCAGTGATTGCTGCCAAACAATCCCTTTCTATGTTGGCACAAAGCTACCAGCTGGAGTCAATCATCACCACTAACACAAAGTTTATTTAAGAAGGAGCATGGGCTTGACAAATTTAGAGACATTGCAAATGTACTTTAATGTATGATGTGTATCGTGTTTTTTGCAAAATACACATTCACACTCCTAGCAAAAAAAAGTGTATCCAACTGATTCATATTGGATCTGAATTTAATAATATTAATGATGAATTTAATCAGATTTAAGTGTATCAAATAGTTATCGGAAACTGTATGGTTTTTATCGTATCATATTATCTGAAAGACAGAAATTCACCCAGAGTAAAAGGAGTCTCCAAAAAAAAAAAAAACTTCAACAAGAAACATTAATAAATCTTTCTTGTAAATATGCACCAATATGGCAGCCCTGCTATGAGGTACTCCTGCTACCTTGGTCTACCTTGATTTTGGCAGCTGAGATCGATTACATCACCAGCACTGATTTAGCCTAGAACTTAAGAAAACAAAGCACCGCAGACATCACATCCCATCCTGCACAATTCGGTCTGGCTTGCTAGAAATAAAGATAAAAAAAATAATGGAGCGATATAAAATGATACGTCTTAATCCAACGTCCACGTAATGATTCTTCATGGTGTTCTTCATCTGTCATTGGCTTCAGATAAAAAAATGAACGAGTGACCATAACTTATCGGTTGCATCAGCCTGTATGGTAAAACCATTATCTGGTGAATGAAGCCCTTTGGGTTGTATTCTAACCAGACTGCACACTAATGCACACATGCTGCGGCTACCTGACACTGAAAACATCCAAAAGAACTGGAGAAATAGAAAAGCAATCTGGACTGCTGAACCGTGCATTAGTGTCTTGGCTCCTGCTTGACTGCATACTGATTAAATAATCTGGTTTGTAAATACTGCCTATTTTTTTTTTTATGTTTTCCATGTCTGGACCTTATTGGGTTCTGCTGATACCTTTTCCAGGTCTCTTTTGCTTAAATATCCCACACACCCCTTCTGCCTGACCTCTTACATTCTCCACGGCGCTCTGGGTCATATCTGATTGCGTTGCGATGATCGCCGTAAAAATGCAGCCTCTGTGCTTCAAAGGCAGATTTATAGAAGAACGTTTGCTACCAAAAGCTCTCCACCCGCATCAGTTTTCCATCACGTAGCTGCTAAACCGTTGCTGCGCTAAATCTCAGTTTTTTGGCCTAAACCAAAATGAGGCCGTTGCTTGCTGGCCACGTAGTAATAATGCCTTGAGCGTGTTTTCTTGAAGGGGTCGCTGTGGGCTTGGTGCGAATTTGGTTGTCGCGCATGTGCCTGAGATTTGCTGCGGACGAGCTGATGTTTCATCAGTAAGCAAACAAAAAGAGAGAGAGAAACAGAGGAGAGACTTTGCTTTGCTCATACGGTTGCCTGGCTGCTTCGCTTCACTCGTCCTGCTCCCTCCCGCTCTCCGAGGCTCTTTATCACCAATGGACCAGAGCAAAGCACCCAGTCTGGAGCTATTAAAGACCTCCGAATTAACATGAATACTCAAACCAGATCGGCATAAATCAACAACTAATGAGGCTGTCTGAGCAGCTTTGAAAGGACAAATGTATCATGAGATGGATATGTGCCATGGGGGAGATTAGGCAGCATTAAGAAGCTCTGTTGTAGCATTTTAGTGCACAAGAGTCCAGTAAAACCTCCAGCAAATTTAAGGCAGGAGGTTAGATTTATAAGGGGAGCAGCAGGCAAGTGTGGAAAAGATAATATTGTTAAGAAAGACATGAGACTTACCTATATGTATTCCATGGATGGCCACAAAATCTGCAGCTTCTTGTAGGGACAGACAAGAAAAGGGTAAAAGTAAAAAATAGAAGTCAACGAGCAACATTTATGCAGTCAAAGAAGAAAGATAGAAGAGGCCACACTTCAGAAAGAGCACAAAAGCAGGTACGAAAGATAAGGAACATCAAATTCTAAATAATCAGACGTCCACAGGTACAATGCGGATCAACATTTCAGGTCACTTGACTTTATTGAACCATTCAATGCCATTTCTAACAACTGCAAAATGATTTGTCCGTCTGCTCCAAATCTTTAGGGTCACCTATGAAAGTTATGGTCATTCGTTAATTTTTTTCTTAATAGTTTCCACTAAATATAAAGTACTGTAGGAGAGGAATCACTCAGGAATAGAACTCACAGTCTCCGATGACAGGGCGACCATGTTTCTGTTGCACCACTCGGGAGGGCGAGTCAAAAATTATATTAAAACTTGTGAACGTGTTACATCGGTTTATTTGTAACTGTGGTGCGAACAAAAATGGATTCCACACTTGTAATTTTGTTTGCAGATATCCAAAGAAAAAGTGGACCGATACTCTAAGGAAGGCGAAAGTTTCTTAAAGAGAATCATTGCTGGTGACGAGACGCGGATTCATTACTACGATCCTGAGAGTAAATGGCAGAGTATGGAACGGAAACATCCTCAATCGGCGACCGAGAAAAAAGGTTCAAAAGTCAACCATCATCTGGAAAATTCATCAACGCTGACAGTTTTCTGGGATTCTCAAGCACCAGTATTGGGACATTATCAGGAAAAAGTTCAACAATCAACAGTGCTCGTTACAGTGAGTCGCTTATTGAAGAGCTGAAGTCTAAACTTCGGATTAAACGCAGAGGACTGATATCCGAGGGCGTCGTGATCCTGCATGATCTTGCCACACTTCTGTCCACACTGTCGACTCTCTGCGAAAACTTTGTTTTGTGGTATTAAAGCATCCTCCTTATAGTCCTGATCTCGCTTTCACCTGTTTGGTTCCCTGAAACCTTTAAGGATGAGGATTCACTTCTGATGAAGAACTGAAGACAGCGGTGCATTCGTGGCTCATCCTTGATCTTTTTTTTTTTTTTTAAGAGGAAATACGAAAGCTTGGACAGAGCGTACTGAAAAGCAAAGAGATTATGTCAAAAGACGATGTATTAGTTTTTACTAAATGTTAATTAAATGATATAAATTCTACAGCCAGAATTCAGATCATTTTTGCCTCACCCTTGTAAGTAAATAAATCATGTAAGGAGTTTTATAAGTTAAGTTGTTATTACAGTACAGTTATTACTATTAAGGGCATTTAAAAAGGGGACAGTACATTTAATGAGCTACGAATGTTAGCTAAACCTAGCTAATTAGATTTTTTTTTTTTTACTTATAAACTAAACCAGTGCATCCCTTCCCTTGAATGTTTTCTCCAAATCTCTAACCACATCTCTAAAACACACGCTGCCTAAAGCTAGAACATCTGCATGAACTTTCAAAATTGCAAAGGAAGTAATGACACCTCTTGACATCTCCTTGTCATTACTGGATGGAGGATTATCGGCCACATCATTTGTCTTTTTTCTTTCAGTTTACCGAGTCTGGACCTGCAAGTGAAATGTGAGTAAAAACTCCACTATTCATTATAAAAAAGTGCTCTTTGTTCAAAACCACTGATTGCACCTTAAATTCTAGATAGCTAGAAAATTTGTATAACTACTGATCACTTGGTAAATGTATTTTCTGTCATGCATTGGATAATAATTAATCAAACCTAAGCCGGTTTTAAAACCTTTTCCAAAAACATTAAAAGTTTTTTTTTTTTTTTTTCAACCATTCCTGAAGAAGGGAAATTGCTATGCTATGTAAACGTCATATGTAATAAAGGGAAAAAAAAATAAAAATGAGTAATGAGTAGACGCGGCGAGACACGAAGCTGAAAGAATGAAAGATTACCTTTTTCATCGTCTGTTCAGCATGAGTAAAAAAGAAAAAAATGACAATAAAAAAGAGTTTCTCGGCAGTTAGACATATTGTTTACTTTTCAAGATAAACATATATTTCATTTTTAATGTAATGGGTAATATTTTATTAACGAGCTCATTTAATATACAGTATGGCAAAGGAAATAGAGTGATTTAACAGGTTTGAATACTGCAAAGGTTTAGATGTTAAATAAATTCTGTACACTAGACCTGACTAATTTGTATTCCATCAG
>JAOVVB010000023.1:2358052-2390934 GCA_028570985.1 Heterobranchus longifilis | reverse complement strand
TCCTATGTAAAAAATTATCTCTGACAAGGTTTTGTGGCAAAAATCTATGAAATTTTACCTATACAGCATCACCTCAATATTTTAGATAATTCAGAAGTTATATAGAAGATATCTTAATTAAAAGGATGTTTAGCTAATATTTCACTAATATTTCACATCATCAGATTATTTATGGTAAAATATGGGACTAATAGACCTGTTTAGAGACATAATTACAAATTTCAAGCTTTAAATTTATTTATTAAAATAAAATAACTTTAATTTTTTAATTTTTTTAAGCTAATTTTATTCATAAATTGAATAAATAATTGATTGAATGAATGAATGAACAAACCAATAAACAAACAATTTAAAGCTTAAAATGTGTAAAATTTTATACACATTTTATAATTTTTCCTACATTTTAGATTTCATGTACTTGTGTAGCTTTTACATATTGAGTTTGCAACATACTCAATTCTGTTTAATTAGTTTAAACCAAACATACCATTCTTTTAAACCATTATTTATTTTTGTTCAATTCTGCCCTTAATTTAAATACGCGGATACAAGAATTTACAACAACAACAAAAAAAATCAGTGTTGGACAGTATGTACTTTAGATTATTAATATCTGTCATAATGTACAAGATTTTATGAATTAAAAGTTTATATTGTCACAAAGGTTCTGACAGAGTGAATTTGAAAACATTTGGTTTGAAACAAAGACTGCATTTGCTTCAAAATATGCTACAGTAAGTCCAGAAGGCCAAACACTTTAATGCGGTGAAAAGTTAAACCAAAGCACAGAGAGAAACTAATGAAGGAATTACTGCTCTCGGAGGCTTGAGTACATACAAGAAATCTGTTGTTCGAGTACTTCAACTTGTTGACATAAGACGTAAAATATTTGACGTGTGTCTTTTAAGCCACATTAAGATGAAATTAGTGCATGATGAATCACACAGCTTTCTTCTTTTTTCCTGGGGCTTGATTAATAAAACAGAAAGTTAAATAAATTCTACATCCATTAGCATGAGCTCACTCCACTTCAGCTCACACCTCCTTAACAACGAGTCTCTTCGCAGAGCGTCTGTGTAAAAAAACATGTACTTTGTGTACTTCCCCTGCCAGCGCTGCCAACATGCCACCATTACGAACATGGCCTCCTAAACCACAAGTGTTTAGGTTAAGCCCTCACACACATGTCAACAGCTAGATGAGCTCTGAAAATAAACGCTTGTCCAAATTGTGGTGACAAAAACAGTTTCGGAGTGAAAAAGGCCTCTAGAGGTAACATGTTCCGTAACTGCAGAGCCCCATTGAGCGCCAAACGGCTGGAACCATGGTGTGATATACAATACAACACAACAGCAGGGCACATGGGGTTACGTACAGTACATGCAAATATATAAAAATATGCAGAACAATAAATAGCCAAGACTTTAAATACAAACATTAAATACACAGGACAATCAGTACTCAGGAAAGGAAATATTCGGGACAAAAAAAAAAAAATGTGAATAAATATTTAGCTCAAATATGTTTCTTAATATGTATTATGTAATTTATATAAAATATATAATTTATATAAAATCATGTATATGTAAAATTTCTTAATATGAAAAGCACTTAAGGACCATAAATAGTTAAGATGATAAATTCTCAGGATGTTTAATACGCAGGATAATAAATAATACTTAGCACTAGGGACAACTTATACTCAGGATAAAAAATACTCAAAACAATAAACACTCAGGATAATAAGTACTCTGCACAATAAATACTAAGGGTGATAAATATGCTGGATGGTAAATACTCAAAACGATAAATACTCAGGATGATAAGCACTAGGGACAATACATTTTCAGGACAATAAATATTCAAAACAATAAATATTCAGGACAATTAATACTAAGGATGAATTATTTTCAGTACAATCAATACTCAGGAAAATAAATACTTAGGATGATAAAAAGCCAAGATGATAAACACTCACTCACTCATCTTCTATACCGCTTTATTCTGTATTCAAGGTCATGGGGACCTGGAGCCTATCCCAGGAGGCTTAGGGCACGAGGCGGGGTACACCCTGGACAGAGTGCCAATCCATTGCAGGGCACACACACATACACACACTCACACACTCATTTACACACTACGGGCAATTTCGGAACGCCAATCAACCTAATCTACATGTCTTTGGACTGTGGGAGGAAACCGGAGTACACGGAGGAAACCCATCAAGCACAGGGAGAACGTGCGAACTCCATACACACAGAGACGGGAATCGAGCCTGGCCGGGAATCGAACCCGGACCCTGGAGGTGCAAGACGACAGTGCTAACCACTACACCACCGTGCATGATAAACACTCTTCGGACAGTAAATATTCAGAAAGACAAATACTTAGGATGATAAGAATTCTAAAGATCACACAGGCACGAGTTCCATTACAAGGAGCACATCACCTCCTCCCTTCTTATACCATCTTATACAAACCAGGCAGACTCTGGAGGATTCAGTGTTTACCTCCAAGTTTCAGTAGTGTGTAGAAAATAGGCACCTCCGGTACCAGATCGAGCTTCACTGAAAAGCCACGCTTAAATTTTGAACAAAAGCAGGGCCCATTTTTAGCCCATGGCTGCTCAATTACTCATCATCAGTAAGAGGAGCGGGCGTAGGCCTGCGCCGGTTTGATGGACTCCATATGGACTCGCAGTTCCGATCCCCTCTACAGTCCTACTATGGCTTTTTAAAAACACCTAATCATTCCTGGCAGTTCATAGAGACCCGAGGGGCACGGAAAAGCTGCTGGTGAGAACCAAAGCCTTACTCCTTAGTATCAGATTACTGAACTGTTAGTGCATGAATGACAGAGGACTACTTCTAGGGTATATTTTAGACATTTAACAGCTTCACAGGGGGAAAGGACAGTCAAGATAGTCATCACTAGTGTTTAATCTGGGATTTGTTCAGGACCAGCAAATCAATAGTTAACATGTAAATTCAGAATAAAATCTTCTCGACTTGACACTGAAATGACCTCAAAAATAAAAAAAAAGAAGGCCCTCCGCTGTTCCCCTTGATGAAAAGTCGGCGCTGCTCACACGTCGGCAGCAGTTTGATTTCACTTCTCCGTGACTTACTACGTGTAAGGTGAATTCTCTGATGAGTAAACTCAAGCCCTTGAATCTTCGTTCCTTTATTCTAATCACAGTCGTGGCAGAAATAAAGGTCGTTCTGCCTCTGGAATTCATAAGGCTCCATTCATAAATGACAAGCTCTCCAAGCCGAACGCTACACGCCAGATGTTAGGAGGAAGATGAAGTCACAATATTTAAAAAGTTGAGCATTTCATTAGTCCCGCTTCATGATCGGAATGATCGTGGGTCGGTAGGAAACCGGGTCGTGATGGATTTCCTTGTGCTTTTTTTAGTGCCTTTTCGGGTTGTGTGCTACAGTATGCACTACGTCCAGGAAAGACAGATCCAAGAACAGGTGGTGTTTTTAGGTTTAAGAAAACACAAATGTGGTCACGGGTGATTCTTCTGGGAGATGGAAAATTGTAATTGTTGAGGTTCTGCGGCAGAGCGTCCCTGTTATTTTAGCCTCAATCTGTGAGGCTTCAAAATATTGTGATTTAAAATATCCCTCACAGTATCTCCCAAATAGCATGCGCTTCTGATTTTAACCACATTTATTTCAGCTTTGATTAAAAATAATTCCCACACAGAAATTTGAAACAGAGTGAAAGTCAGAGTTTGGATAGAAAACTGATGCTGGTAAGTGAGGGTTTAAAACAATACTAAATCAAAGAACAACCTGCATGCAAATGTATACAGATATAAATTATATTAGTGGCAAGGACAGCATGTTTATATTCTTTAATTTAATAAGTGATATATATATATATATATATATATATATATATATATAGTATAATTCTTGTATTTCTTCTTGAGTTTCTTTATTAAAATTATTTTTTCTGATATCCATAACGGTATAATTTAAACACAAAAAGGAACTTTAGGTGTAAAATGGATTTAAAGGAAATATCTGAATATTGAAATATCTAAAGAGATCTTTTAATGTGTCATTTTTACTGTTTACATACTTGAGTTTGGATCTCAGAAAGACAATAACACCAAGACAGTGAAACTCCTTAAAAATATAAATCACAATAATATTTTTGTCATTTCATTATTTTTAAGATACTGAAATAGAATTTTTTACATGTCGGTTGCGTTCGGGTCAATCCAGGACTTGTGGTGAAATTTCTGCTGAATGAAGGCTTTAAGCACGCTACGTCATTCCTGTGAACATTCAGCGAGTGGAAAACCTGATCCTTGAAAAAACCGACAGGTAACTTGTTACCAACTTGCGCAAGAGACGCATCTGTCTGTGTGAACTGTACACACATTCATTCACCAACACCACTCGCACATTACTGGAACTCGGCTGGATGTTAATGCCACATCCTCTGTACAGTCCTGACCTCGCTCCAAGCCATTTCCACATGTTTAGGTCATTAAAGGAGTTCCTGGGAGGCCAGGGTTTCAGACGTGAAGCAGGCAGTCCGATCATAGCTCCGGTGTACTGAGAAGACTTTCTACCTTGATGGTGTCCCAGCACTAGTGAAAGACAATATAAAGGATAAGTGTAGCTGGGGATTATATAGAGAAATAAAGTGAGTTGTACTCTGCATAATCAAAAGTCCCAGTTTGACTTGAATGTCTCTTGTATTTTGTCCTTCATGATAGAAAACAGGTTTGTGCAAATTTAATCCCTACCTTGGTGTCGTATTCATTTACACATATCTTTCTGTGACTTTTACGCTATAGGGAATCGCATTCAGGTGTAAATGTATGTATTTATAATAGACTTCACTCACTCACCCCTCATCTATACCGCTTTATCCTGTATTCAGGGTCGTGGGGAATTGAAGCCTATTCCAGGAGACTTAGGGCACCAATCCATCGCAGGGCACTCACACACACTCATTCACACACTACGGGCAATTTGGGAACACCAATTATCCTAACCTGCATATCCTTGGACTGTGGGAGGAAACCGGAGCACCCGGAGGAAACCCACCAAGCACAGGGAGAACATGCGAACTCCATGCACACAGAGACAGGAATCGAGCCTGGCCCCTAAAATAGACTTTTGCTTTGTATTTCAAACTTTTAAAAGATTTACGAATGTGCAAATGCACATTAAAACTTTTGGTAAGTCTTAACCCTAAATGCTTAATTGGACCTACAAAAAGGATTACCGTTCCTACGTTCTGACGATATGGGAGACTCTGGAAGTGAATTTTTTTTATGAATATTTTTTTGAATTATGTTTGTTGATTAATAACTGGTCATTAATAACATTCTCAGGTAACTGGGTTAAGGCTGCATATTTGAAGATCTTTTCTAAATCTAACAGTATTGTAGCAGGTGGTGGAATTTGTCTGTAGTCATTAATAATTAACTGAGGTGCAAGTTGCTTCAGTTCTGGCTCATCTGAAGCAATCAGGGCTTTCAGAATCTCAGATATCAGAAGAAGTTACCATGATGATTATTATCTGACATGGAGAACACACCAGTTGTGCATTCCTTCTTCTTAATACATTGAGGTAGGAAAATATTTCAGTGCTCCAGAGGGACTAACCAAAGGTTCTTTGCTTTACATGAGCTGAATTATCCTGACTGTGTCTTCTTCATCTTCATCAGCCTCAACTGTCAGCGATGGAAGCTTGGGTTCGTAATCTTTCTGGGCTACGGTATCATGCACTGAGAGAAGGCCCTGAAAAAAGAACAAATTCTTGATTTTTTTTTCGCTGAATGAGCCAAAACCTTCACATAAAAAGACACCCGATGCATTCTGATGAAGTACATGAGATCCTGCGAAAAACAGACCTTTATTCGCTGCCCACATTTAAATGTGGAGGAAAAAAAATCATGAGAACAACAAATGATCCGAGTAGCACCGTATCGTTAAACCACTGAATGAATGAAGCTGTCATTGGTTAAGCTCCCGTACAGGAACCTCTGCCAATGTCTTCTAAGGTAGAAATGTATTTCTCTGTCCTTTGAGTCGTTGAGGAAGAGAAAACCTGAGTCCTGAGGTTCGGTGATGTTTCAGTTGGCTACGATGCACAGCACTATGGCTAGCTTAGTACGAATAATCATGCTTCCTGAACACCGAGCGTATTTGTGCTGCCTCCAGGAAAAGCACATTCGCTAAAGATGGATTTTCTCCCCAAAGCACCTTTCGAGCTAGCTACAAGAATCCTACCAAATAAGGAATGGATTAATACACTGCTTTTTGTTCTGCGGAGCTACACAAAGATGACACGCGCTCAGAGTATTAGGTGCGACTGATGCTAATGTGAGCAGGAAATCTGTAACAGTCGCCTCTTTTATTTTAAATCGAGTCCTAAACGTTTAAAGCAAAATGCAAATTGCTTGGCGAACAGGCAAATGCAAATAACAGTTTTTTTTTGGTTTCGGTTAATTTCACTTCCCACAGTTTATCCAGGTGAACTTTAACCCTGTGAATTCATGAACCTTGGATGTGTGAAACGAAGCAATAAAACACTTTGCATTTCCCACGTTTCCAAACGTGATCCTGAACTGGTATGATCTTGAGATTTTTTGAGGAAATTGTGAGGAAGTTCAGTATGGCTTGTTGTGGTTCAGGAGACATCCAAAAAATAAATGAGATACAAAATTTAAAAAACAACAACAACATACCCCAGTTACCTCCCACAGTCCAAAGACATGCAGATTGGTGTTCCCAAATTGCCCTCAGTGAATGAGGGTGTGTAGTATGTGTGCCCTGTGATGGATTGGCACCCTGTCCAGGGTATACCCCACCTCGTGCCTTAAGACTTCTGGGAAAAGCTTCATATTCCCTTCAACCATTAACTTTGTTACCGTACTGAAGTACATACTTCACATATCTGTAGTTTACTTCAGTAGTTTTATTATAGGCTACTTTTCACTTTCACTCCAGCAAATATCTGTACCTTTATTTAACTCCATTTCTGCATGGTGTTGCATGAGATTTTTTACGAGGAAAAAGGCTACTGTGAGCTAATACAAGCCCTGAACTTTAAATACTTAAGTAAATTTGAAGTTGAGTATTTTTCGTACTTTTACTCAAGTACACATGTAAATGGAGGACTTCTACTTTTACTTGAGTAACATTTGCCCTAGGGAATCTCTACTTTTACTCAAGCATGTGATTTGTATACTCCTTTTTGCCCACAGAGCTATGTGTGTCGTTCTTAACAGTTGAGCTCACAGGATGTAGGGACAGATAAATTGTAGTCACCAGTTCTTGGCAAATCATGAGAAATCATGAGGAGTTATAGGAATTCTGTAGGTAAATCGTGAGGTTTTGTAAGCAGTTCATTTAAGTTCGTCATGAGTTTGGCTCAGTTCATTGTGAATTCCAAGTACATTTGACATTTCGCAGTTAATCCATATTTGTAGGTGATTGAGGCAAATGATGCCACATACTGTAAGAGAATTGTCAAAAATGTAAATTTGAGATACTTTAGCACTTTTTTAAATAATAAAGTATTTGGAAATGTGGGGAAGGGGCTTTACTGTCCATCTAAGATCTAACTTTTGTTTTCTTGCTAATACAAGGGGCGTTCAAGTCAAACCGGGACTATATAACAGACCACAGTTATGAAAACACAAACTCCCTTTATTTTTCTATATACTGTAATCCCCTGCTACACTAATGCACTTATCTCTGTGTTTCACTAGTGCTTGGACACCGATAAGGTAGAAAGTTTTCTCAGTATGCCAGACACATGATCGGACTGTCTGATTCATGCTTAAAATGCTGGCATCCTAGGAACTCCTTTAATGGCCCAAACATGTGGAAATGTCTTGGAGCGAGGTCAGGACTGTACACTGTGTCAGGACTCGTCTCCTCCACAAGTTGGCAACAAGTTATCCATTGATTTTCAAGGATCAGACATTCAACTCTCTGAATAGTCACGGGAACAACTGCAGTCGGCTCTGAGACATACGTCCTTCTTTAAAATGTTTGCACCATTCGAATGTTTTACTGCATCTAAGAGTCTCATCACCGTACTGTGCCTGATGTCTTCTGTAAATGTCAATCTGTTTTTCACCAGAAATTTCATCACAAGTCCTGGTTTGAATTGAATGCCCTCGTAGTTTAAAGAAACTATCTAGTTAATGTTAGCTTTTCATTCAGATCATGAACAGAAATACAAAAATTAAACCTTTTGTGAGATCAACATTACAAAAGAACAACAACAACAAGAGTTCAGAAATGGAAAAGAGAAGTATGGAAACGTTGCAACTCGCAATTGCGTTTTGTTTTATTTCCAAACTGTTAATCGCCCTCCTTTGGCCTGGCCATCCTCACTGACTAGTTGATGACAGATAATCTTCTTGTTACCCCAAACACTGATTCAGAACATAATAAGCCTGGGGTATTGTGATGGAAAAAACATGAAGTAGACCAGAAATTATTGTCAGTGTATTCACGCTAATGTGACAAGCTATCTTGGTCTCATGTAGTAATTGACATTAATCAGTGTCTGGTCAACTTAAGATTTTTTTTTTTCTTGCATCGAACCAGCAGCCAAAGAGTCACGCATGGAGTCTCATCTTGCTTTTTTTTTTTTTTTTTTTTCCACTTTTGGTTGAGTTGATTTGGAAGCAGCTAGACGGATTTGATTGACAGTTGGACAAGTGTTTGGAAACGGAAAAAGAATGTACAAGACTAATTGGGAATTATGTTTGGAAACGAAGCGAGAATGGAAAAGGCAAGTGGGAAATACAATCTCCATCTATTTTATTTCTAGTTTAGACGTATATTTTCCATTTTCTCCCACTCCATTTTCCTACCGGTTTTTTTGATAATCATCTAGCAAAGAACATTTTAACATATTTCTAGCAGTGCACTGAGATACAGTGTCATTTAATGACACCATATGACATCACACATACAGTATAATAAGGATTTAGTGGTACAGTATACTCGTAACCTCTATTTCATTTAATAGTGTTATTATATTAAATGTGTTTAAGTTCTAATCCCAGCATGGCAAGCATTGTGACTAAACATGTCATGTCACCTGAAAGTGAGGTTTAGGTAGTACGTGCAGCAACTCTACAATCTCTAGTCGTGCCTCTAAAATATGCAGTTTCTTCGTTAACTGCAAAAAATAAAATAAAAAAAGATATTAAGGAGTATAAAAGACACAACATGAGAAGTTCAAACAGATGAAAAAGAAATAATTGCAGTGTAAATGGTTACTTTTTTTTTTAGTCTGGCCTACATTACATTTATCTTTGCTTGATTTTTAATATATGCATTGGCTCTTTCAACTCTGTGAACTCAGATTTACTGTAATATGCCTCCAGGAGCCAATAAAACGAGATTGTGCTTTGCAAACGTTTATTAGAGACCCTGTAATTGGCTGAGTTTTTTTTTTTTTTTTTGTAAAAAAGTCAAAATCATCACCCTGTTCATCACTAACAGGGATGGAAGATGAAAACCCACCTAGGCAGAAAATGATGAATTGGGCAATGGACCAGGGAACAGGACAATTAGATATTTTAAATACATACATACTTTTAAAGTTAGGAGTTTTTTTTTTTTTTAAGAAAAAGGAAAAAACACAAAAAAAAACATGAGGTTTGGGTTTGGTGAGAAAATAGCTTCATAAAGCACATAACTCTCCCGAATTTCCCCTGCATTTACAATATACCGTACAGTACAACTCACTCCACTCACTACAGGTCGCTTCACAGATCTGCACGAGCAACATTGGCTAAACATACGGAATAAAATCGCTGATTTAGCAATTAGCATGACATAATTTTTTTTTTTAAATGATCTCTTAGTATCTCAAGAATACAGTAATGAAAGCATGAGAATATTATTGTACTTATTTTTTTCAGGGGTCTCGCTGACTTTAATCGGTGTCATTGTATTAGTTTGATTTGCTTTTTTACTGCTTCTTTAGTTTCTTTTTGAGATCCAAACTCAAGTGTGTAAGGACACAGTGAGTAAAAAGGACACACTGTGGTTTACATAACTAGATATTTAGATATTTCCTTTAAAGTCACAAGTCCTAGTATGACTTGAACGCCCCTCTTTATTCTCACAACAGTTCTGTAGCACTTTGACACGGTGGGAAATACTGTATGTATAAATACAGACGGATGAAGTACATGAAGTGTGAACACTAAGTTCGATATTTGACGACAGAACTGGCATTTTCTTATACAGAATACAGAAATGCTATGATATAATTTAAATTCATAAGCCAGTAATTCCATATTTGATAATACCATTAATAATATATTTTTTAAATTCCTAGGGCCACAGATTTGATATTAGACAACCTCCGCTGAATCTGCTACACTATAATACCATTTAGTTGTGTCTTGATTGATGTGTGACATGCACAAAGGGTACAAAGTTGATTGTGTACCCTGTTTCCTTTGAGTAGTGCCCTAGGTGTACCCTGGGAAGTGCCCTGGCATAGGCTGCATGTCCCAGCGCCTCTACACAGGATAAGCGGTATACTTTAGATGATGGATGGCCATACAGTAAACATGAGTTTAACAATTGCAATTATTTTTACATGCTCCTTTAGGATAATAATTGTTCCCTAATCAATTACAATAATATTAGGATAATGCTCACTTCAGGGTTATTTTTTAATCCTTTTAAATCAAAGCATCAATCCAAATTACACCTCTAATAATTACCTTATGTCTTCTGTTTGTCTAAGCACATACTACTGTACTGAATCTGATGCTTGCCTGTTTCAGCATCGTATTTAGTGTGTAGAATGAGGATAGGATCATTACTTGCAACACATGTTTCAAAATGTACTTCCATAATTTACTCCAAAACCCCATAATCTTAAACCTTGTAGCTTCAGTGATGGAAAATGTTTTCAGATGGAAAAATAACACTGTTGTTAAACTTGCAAGTGAAAAACTCTCCAAAGTTGATGTTGAATTCCAGCCCAGCAATAGGAAAGGGTTAAACCAGCCTGAGTGATAAATATGACGCTGCTGTTCTTATTGCAGGTCAAAAGGCCACAAGTCATTGAGAAGGAGCAGTTTCTGCCAGAGCTCCACCAGCCAGGCTGGCCAAGCCCAGCGCGGTCATGATCGTCACCAGACCTGACATTATCGTGAAACCCGACACAGAGCTGCCACATGTGGAAAAATGGTTTTAGCAGCTTAAAGCACCAAAATGTCCTCGTTGCTTTCTCTCAGTAGCCAGATGGAACGCGATATGGCTCGAACCTGGGGCCGTTCTTGAAGCCAGCGATCGCAATCGCAGCTGAAAGATAATCTTCTGTTTCAAGCATCTCCTCAGATCTGACCTGATACCTGCAACCAGTCCCCCAAGAACGAAAAGATTTTTGGATGATTAAGCAAGAAACTATTAGTGTGTACGGATTTGAGATTGATATCTAAAGCACAGAGGGACACCACGGAGATAGACATGCTAAGTTCATCAGAAGCTGTTCTACTTAGTCCGTTTCTTCCTGACACACACACACACACACACACACACACCTGGGAGCTGGATCGGGTCCAGAATAAAGACCCTTCGCACCAAGAACTCTGTTGAATTCATTTAGATCTTTAGATCATCCTTCTTGTTTGAATGAAATGCATTATATGGAGTAACGACAGGTTTGGAATATGTTGTAGCATCAGAGCTCCGGGATCCCTGGTTCGAACATGAGCTACAGCTCCTGGTCTTTTCCTCCTGTGTGTGTTTTTTCCAGAGGATCTCTGCTTTCATACCATCTTCTCAAACACCTGCTGGTGGTTGGATCAGCATCAGTTACGCTAAACTGGTCCAGTGTGTAAATGTACAGTAAATGTCCGTAATGTATATTATATTCTTTGTTACAGTCCAGTTTCTGCTTTATAGCATGTGTTTTATGGGAAAAAGATGTAAGTTAAGATAGATGCATGAATAAATGAATGAATAGACGAATGGATGGATGACTAGATGACCTGATGAATAGATGGTTCTGTGTGAACTTGATAATCATTGATTGACTTAGTTAACAGTAATCAGCAGGTGGTGGATTCCAACAAGAAGTCATTCATTCATTCATTCATTCATTCACTCCGCCCTCTTGTACAGTACATTTTGATCCCAGCACCTTATTAGAGTTATGATTGGGAATATTTATATTTACAGTTCCTTTAATGCAACCACAGGGGGACACAATCCAGTGTCTTCTTGTGCCAGTCCCAAGTCTGCATAAATGCAGAGGGTTGTGGATTGAAGGAAGGGCATTCAATGTAAAACATTAGCCAAATCAATCATGCAATCATCATTGATATGACTTCCATACCGGATCGGTCGTGGCCCGGGTTAACAGCGACCGCCACCAGTCCTGTTGACCTACAGGGTGCTGGTGGAAATTGGGTTACTGTTGGTCGAAGAAGGAGAGGAGGAAGGCGTGTTCGTAGGACATGAAGTTAGTTGGTGTGAGAGAAGAGGATGCGGAGGATAGGGTGGGATGGAGGCAGATGATTTGCTGTGGCGACCCCTGAAAGGGAAGAGCCAAAAGACAAAAAAGAAGAAGAAGACAGTTCCCTTACCTAACATCATTTACAAAAGACGTTTGCATCGTTAATTGATTTTAGGTTTTCTCCAGGGGATAGCTAGGTTGTCCCTTAGTGATAGGATGAGAAACTCCGAGCTGAGATGGTTTAGGCATCTGGAAAGGATGCCACCAGGAAGCCTGGCAAGGGGGGTTGATCTTGGCACGTCCATCGGCGGCAGACCAACGACTAGGTGGAGAGTAGTGTTAATTTTGTCAGCTATTTTCAATTTTAGTCTTAGTCTTAGTCCCGGGATAAATGTCCCTGCTAATTTTTATCATATGTAGTCAATCTTATCCTATTTTTGTTTAGTCAAGTTTTAGTCGACTAAAGGTCTGGGCATTTTAGTCAAGTTTTAGTCAGAGAAACCCTTATGTATTTTTCGTCTAGCTTTGGTCAATGAAAATGTAACATTTTAGCAATTTATAAAGATTATTATTAATTAACCCTACAGTCAATCTAGTCTAGCCAAAACCCCCACCCATTTTTTTAGTTTTATTACAAAATAATTATCTTAACATTTAAAATGTACCTTTTCATCTGATGTTGTCAGCTAATTATATTTATTTTTAAGCATCACAACAACTGCAGCATGTCCAATACTCCTTTTTAACTACAATACAGTAGAAGTAGTATGGACAATACAGTGTTTTGAAGTTTTTTTTTAATATGAATTTACAAGCTTGGATTGTCACAGTTAACAAAACATACTGTAATTAGAACAAAGAGGCTGTAAAAGTTCCCTGAAGGAACTGATACTGTACAACTCAATGTTGGGTAAAGCGTTTGACGATGAATGGATAGATGGAATAATGAAACTTGGCCTCTGAGGACCTTTTATTCAAATATAACTTTTTTAATCATTTTTGGATAGTCATGTGATTATTAATCTTATTATGGCGTGAGGATAATTAATTACCAAATATGTTGTGTTTATCAGTTTGTTAATGTTATTTAAGTATATTAAGCACAAGTTCAGCCCTTGCTCATGTTCAAGTTTCTCCTCCACCTCCACTCTGGTCCTCTATCTCTGAATAACACGGCAGCCGTCTGGAAAGATGTCTCCCCTCGCGTGCCAGCTGTTCAGCATGGTTCTGGATCTGTGCTGGTTTCTGGGCTCCAAACCTCTGTAACCTCTCATGGAGCTGTAAGGAGAGAAACGCTGCGTGAAGGAACCTCCACCGTGTCTTAACATGATCTGATTTCCTGATGCAGCCAAACTAAACCTTTTAGAAACAAAAGTACTGTTTAACCAGCTCAATTATTGTGTGTTATAACATATACTGTATATATATATATATAGGGAAAAAAACCAGCAGCAACAACATCCATCTATCATAATTATCTACAGCATCCTGAAATAATACATGTGGTCGTAGGAAAATAATGATGACATCGTCCAGCGGAACGTGTCAGATCTTTCTTTCTTCCTTTCTTTCTGTCTTGGTTTCATTCTTTCTTGCTCCCAGGCTCACCATGACCTGAATATCCTCTCTATAATATAAATATTACGGTTAAGAATGGTTTTCCATGTTCAATAGAAAAAAACTAACACCGACCACGTCAGCTTCCATGCTGGAAAACTCATTCTGCTGCTGATTTACATTCGGTAGAAATTTAAAGACGGGACGCGACGGTTAACCGAGCGGGTGTGTGTCGGGTTCTTAGGAAAGTGCGATATGACTAAAATATATAGGATTATTATTCCACCGCAGTGTAGACTGTTAATTGCGGAGACTGAGCTAAATCTGCCACAGGACAATAAGACAGCAAGTTTAGGGAAAGAATTATGACCTGTTTCTCTGTCTGTCTGTTTGATAAACTGTCTGTCTCTCTGTTAAACTGTTTGTTTCTCTGTATTAAACAGTCTGTGTCTGATTAACTGTCTGTGGGTCTGTCTCTTACACTGTCTTTCTCTCTGTTTGTCTGTTAAACTGTCTGTTAAAATATCTGTATGTCAGGAACGCTGTCTCACTGTATTTTACACTGTCTGTCTGTTAGACTGTCTGTGGGTCTGTCTGTTACACTGTATGTCTCTGTCTGTCTGTCTCGCTGTCTGTCTGTTAAACTGACTGTCTGTCTGTTACACTGTCTGCCAGACAGTGTGCCTGTCTATCTAATAAACTGCCTGTCTCTCTGTGTGTCTGTTACTCTGTCTGCCTGATAAACTGCCTGTGGGTCTGTCTGTTACACTGTCTTTCTTTTCGTCTGTCTGTTAAGAAGTTGGTATCTCTGTCTATTGAACTGTCTCTTTGTCTGTCTGTCTGTTAAATTGTCTGTTAAACTGTCTGTCTGTCCGTTATGCTGTCTGTCTGTCTCTCTGTCTGTCTGTCTGCTAAACTGTTTGTCTCTCTGTCTATCAGACTGTCTCTCTGTCTGTCTGGTAAGCTGTTTATCTCTCTGTCTCTCAAACTGTCTCTCTGCCTATCAAATTGTATCTCTGTCTGTCTGTTGAACTGTATGTCTGACTGTCTGTTAAATTGTCTGTTAAACTGTCTATATGATAAACTGTCTGTTGAACTGTCTGTCTGGTAAATCATCTGCTTGTTACAATGTCTGTCTGTTTGTCTATTAAACTGTCTTTGGTAAACTGCATGTCTTTCGGTCTGTCTGTCTGTTTATCTGTCTGTATTTTAAATTACCTGCCTGTCTGTCTGTCAGTCTATCTCTCTTGCTCTGTCTCTCTGTCTGTCTGTATTTTAAATTATCCATCTCTCTGTCTGTCTCTCTCTCTCCCTCTCTCTGTTCGTTTCCAGGACAGCTAAATCAGGTGTCCTTACGCAGACTGTCCTGGACTCAGCTGCGCAGCTGGACACCTCAGGCTCTAAAATCATCAGCCTCATAGACAGACAAGCAAAAGACAAACTGCTGTGAAATTACCCAAGAAAGATGTGATCATATTTACAGCCCTCATGTAGCGACGAGCTCATATATAAAGAAACAGCGTGTATAAAAAGAGCGTGTTTTATAACAGCTGGACTTAGGAAAACAATGTCAGTTTTTTTCTCTCTTCCCCGTAGACGGTACTTCAGGCCAAGACACAGCCACATGCAGGCCACGGGCAGCGCAGCGCTCTCTCCAGGGGCCGGATGTCTGAGCCGAGGCTACATAACTGCACATAAAACTCCGTCCACATACTGATCGTGTCACTTACTCAGCCTGCCGCCAAATCTCACACCTCATATACACACAGGCCAAAATATATCAACTGATTTCTGAAATGATTTTCCCCTTAAACATCCAGCCACTAGAGCCTGCTGAGCTCCTGCTCTGGGCGAGGAGGGGTGATGGAGGGGAATGGATAACTGCCCAGATCTACCCATCCAGCAGGAGAGGAGAAGGAGAGACAGAGAGGAGACGAGGAGAGACAGAGAGGAGATGGGTGGAGGACAGAAAGGGGTGGAGAAGTGATGAAAATGAAGAACAAGAGAGAGGTGAGATGAGAGGTGTGAGAAGAGAGAAGGAGAGTAAAGATGGAGGGGAGATGAGAAGAAAAGCAGAACAACAAAGGAGAGGAGAAGACAAAAATGAAGATGGAAAGGAGAGATGGAGAGTGAAAATGAGAGGAGGTGAAAGAAGAACACACCTGAATGCTTCATACCAGAGGAGCTTAACTCTTGTCTCCATGAATTTTTTCTTTCATTCATTCATTCTTTCTTTCTTTCTTTTTAATGTATGCTCTTTCCTTCATTTTTCTGTTGTATTGATTTATTTGTTGCTTGCTTGTTTGTTCAGTTTTTTGTTGCATTTTTCTTTCTTTCTTTCTTTCTTTCTTTCTTTCTTTCTTTCTTTTCTTTGTTTCTTTTTCTTTCTTTCACATCTGTTGACACAAATCTTGTGATCTAAGTAAACAGTCAAGATTAAACTGACAAAAAAATGGAATAAAACACATAACCTCTGACCCTCACATGAGTGAAAAATAAAAGTTGTTATTTTTTTACAGCTCCACCGTAAATGCTGTCACATGTTTCCTGCGCTGCTTCCAGTTTTGCAACATTTCTTATACATACCTGAATTCCTCCCTTTACAAACACCGAGCACTGGACTTGGAAAGAGAAAAAGCTCATAAACACGGAGCGTTATGTGGCATGTTTGTGCTCTCGGCTGAGATGAGCTCGGAGTTTGTCTGGAGCTCGGCCTGCGTCTGAGCCTCACTATATCAACTTTACATATTTCAGCCTCGAGCAGAAGCGTTTAGGTCGTAAATAATTTCTCAGCTCGCCTCCCGAGAGCCTCTCACCAGTGCAGTGAACACTTGTTCTCTGAGGGTCCTTGAACAGGTGCTGGTGTGTGTGTGTGTGTGTGTGTGTCATAGCGTTTAGGCTAGTGCATGCACAGAATGTTGTAATGTAAAGACACTGAGTAGACGATTAGTCATGCATGAGGCTGAACTCATTAAAAGGCAAAAGCCACACCCACAGTAAGAAATCTGATGAATGTTTTTAAAAAATGTCAGTCTGCGTGTGTTAGACATGTCTGCTGGAGACGATGATGCTGGGGAGCAGTATGTTATACCAAAGATTGACAGTTGAACAAATGTAGTCTTTATAAAGAAAAAAAAAAAGTTTTTTGGGTCATAAGTTTTTATCAGCGGCTGTTATCAGGTTAACAGTTACGATTCAGTTACGAAGTCTGAAACAATATTATATTCATTAATCATACTGGTTAACGGTCAAACAGTTAAGGCTCTGGGTTACTGATAGGAATGTTGGGGTTTGAGTTCCAGCACCACCAAGCTGCCACTGCTGAGCCCTTGAGCAAGGCCCTTAACCCTATCTGCTCCAGGGGACACTGTAACCTGGAGCAGCTTCCTGACTGGGATACGTGAAAATAAAAAAAATCATTTCACTGTGGTATAAACAATATGTGACAAATAATTTAACCTAAAGCTAGAATTCAAATAGCTGTACTTGAAAAAATCTGTAAAAAGTAGCTTATAGATAATACGTAGTCGTCACAGTGGACAGGCTTTACGCAGGATGCCCTTTCTGATGCAACCCTCCCATTTTTCTAACTGGGCTTGGATAGTATGGGGTGTTGCAGCCCGCTGATGATGAGACTCGAACCCAGATCCTCAGATCCCCAACCTAGAGCCCTAGAGCCACCTGAGTAACCACTCCCCTCTAAATAGATAATAGTCTAATTCCGTCTAATTCTTCGGATACTTCCAGGTTTTCTCTTCACAGTCCAAAAATATGCAATGTAGGCTGACTGATATTTCTACCCCTCCAGGGTACCCCCACCTTGTCCCCTGATCTCCTTATGAAAGTCTCTAGGTCTCCTGCGACAATACACATAATAATAAGTGTGAAAAATAC
This sequence comes from Heterobranchus longifilis, assembly GCA_028570985.1. Lineage (NCBI taxonomy): Eukaryota > Metazoa > Chordata > Actinopteri > Siluriformes > Clariidae > Heterobranchus > Heterobranchus longifilis. Next base: position 2,372,997 of record JAOVVB010000023.1, on the reverse strand, counting down.
CTAAAGAAATAAACAAAATATTGACCGCCACAAAGACTATCAAGGCCAGAGACCTTGTCGGACTCAGCTATTGTGAGCTACAACCGTAACCACTTCTTTGAACTGTCAGAAAGTTGCAGAAAGTATCGCTGACACTGGAGACTCCTTCCATACAACCACACAAGTCCTTGAGTACATAATTGCGACAGAAGTTCTGAAAAAGTATAACGAGTGCATTAATGTACAGTAAATCTGCACTAACATCAGACCAATCAGACCCTTCTGACCAATCATGATTGAGAATACGACAATGTCGAAAAGTTTTAATTATCACTTAAGAAACGATTAATTAACTAGTTGTGACTTTCAAGCTACTTAATACCTAGCTAATTAGAAACCTTTATAATCATACCTTTTAGAAATCCGAATGTTTGCTGCTCGATTAATTAAGAAAAAATTTATTAGAGCTAATCAATATATAAATCAATATATTCTTAGTAATAAATCCATATTAAACACCATTTACCCTGATGAGTACGTGCAGAGAGTTGACCGTTAGCATGTCCTGAAGAAAGCTGGTCTCTTCTGTAGCGTCCATGTACGGTTCGAGTCCAGATGACAGAGTGACCAGCATGCTGCAGGCACCTAGGAACATAAGGTGTAGCACAAAAAATAGAGTCAATACACAAACACAGACATGCAAACACTCTGACAACAGTGTTTGGATCCTGACATCCATCAATGTCGCAGAAAATGTAGGTGTCTGCTATGCTGTCCGGCGAAAGGCTTAACAAAAAGCTACCGTAGTAGTCTTTAGCATACGAGGTGCGGAGTCGTAAAGCCTGTAATTCGAACAATTCCACTACACTTCACTAAGGACTGAATCTACGAGGGTGATGGATGAAGCATCTAGAAAGAAATGGACCTGAGCGTAACAGGAGACAAGTTTAAACACAAGAGTTAGACAGTAGCACTTTTCTGGCCACAAGCTTCAAAATCTTGCCTCGATTGTCTCGTCACGCCGTTTGTGTACACATACTGGACTACTATGTGCTCGTTTTCAGCTATTTAGAAATTTGCTATGACACTGGAATCCAAGACTAGCAAGACAGGATGTGGCTAAATTCACATGATTTAAAGAATCTAGAATTGTTTGTACACTTTTCTGGCCATGAGCTTCAGAATCTTGGCTTGACTGATTTGTCACACTTTTGTATATACAGGTACATACTGGTTGTTTTTAGCATTTCCTTTTAACACCCTGACATACGCTAATAACCCTGGATTGCAAAATTAGCATGACGAAAAGAAGCGAAACAAAAAAATACTTGACGATGCAGTTCGTTAGGATGCAGCTAATTTCATTGGATTTAAAACATCTAGAACTTTTCTGATCATGAGCATCAGAATCTTGGCTTTTCAAATTGGTCACACTGTGTAATGGATCTTTAAACGTTATGACACAAGATATCCACTGATCAGCCATAACATCAGTCCGTTATTCCGTAGATTCCCCTTGTGCCGCCAGGGCAACTCTGGCCCTTCAGGGTGTGATGCCTCAAGACCTCTGTTGGTGTGTTGTGGTGTTTGGCACCAGAACATTGACAGCAGATCCTTTGGGTCCTGTGGGGTGAGGGGTGGGGTATCCGTGAATCAGATTTTTTTATCCAGTGCATTCCATGGAGGCTCATTTGGATTGGGATCTGTGGAATTTGGTGGCCACGTCAGCAAGCTTGCCTGCTGGGCTCCATGCCCGGTCGTCCGTAGTGCAGTTGATGTTCTGATGCCTTTCTACTGTATCATGGCCAGTATTGACTATTTTTAGTGATTTGTGCTACATTGGCCTTTCTGTGGGATCAAACCAGACGGGCTGGCCTTTGGTCCCCGTGAGCCTTGGGTGCCTATGATCCTGCCACCAGATCACATTTGAGTATATATATTTATGTTATGGCTGATTGGTGTAGATGCTATAGATGCTGAAAAATGCACTAGTTTATCTCATGAGATATAAAACATGTTGTAAGATTTGTACACTTTTCTGGCCCCAAACTTCAGAATCTCGACTTGGTTTTACTGTACTTCCAGCTTGAAAATTCTTATTCCTTTCAGTTTTTACTCATGGTGAAGTGAAGTAATGAAGAAAATGTCCTGGATTCCTGTCAGCACGTTTAAGAAAGCTTTACGGTTCCAGGAGCACATGTCGCACCAGCTGAGGAAAGGGAAACTTGGCCTGCTCTTCCTTCATCTCAACTTATAAGAGGATCGTTTGAGGGGCAAAAAATAAATCATTATTCACACCAACATGCGGCTGCCAATCATTTGCTTGGATTATAAAATTTCATTTGAGGGAAAAGGTACCAGATCTGCCACTCTTCATGGAAGGCTTCAGAGCAAACTTCCAGACTGCATTGGAGCTTCCAAACCTAACAAATCTCCTCATTAACATCCCTAGTAAATCTGCATTGGATAAATATGGAGGGGCTTGTGCAGCCAGTGTGGTACAGACATCCCAGGTGTGAGATCCAGATTTACAGCTACAGTTACTGAAAGCTTTTTTGAGCCTGGCTAACTCCCTACACTGTAGCTCTTTCTTACTCCCAAGTGCAGACCTATAATCATGTACGGTCATCGAGAGCACGACCAGAACCGGCTGCAGTCCACCTGCTCAACTCCTCCATGTCTGATTTAAGGCAAAACTCCGTCCAAAATGCTGAAGCTGTTAGCATGAATAAGTCAGTGCAACTGTAAAGTACATTAAACTTCTCAATATCAATTTAACAAGCCTTAAATGTTCTACTGATAAGAAACTGATTAAGAAATCATACCCTTTAAATGAGTGATAGAATATTTTTGACTAAAATAACAACCTTAAAGGAACCTTTGATTTTAATCTCCTTTCCTTTGGCATTGAAATATTACTATTCCTTTATTCATCCTTCAATGTTCCTCATCTGGTCTGTTGCTCCTTACATCCAAGTTCCTTAATATTTATCCACATTATCCATCCATCCAATGTTTTATATCCCTCTATCGATCTTCTCCCACCTGCAACCTGCTCATTTTTTCTTCATCAATACAAACTTCTTTTTAGACTGTTTCATAATCCTACATGGATCAAACCTCCTTCCCGCCTTTTTGATATCTCTCTGGCATTAGAAACAGCTTCCTTTACACCTTTACATCCATCTAACCCTCTTTCCATAAAACCTCCACCATTTGAAAATTGCTCAATATCACTCCATTCATCAAACTCTCTCTCCAGCATGGGTTCTGATCTTGATCTATCTATCTTGATCTATCTATCCTACCTATTTCTCCAGCCTTTTTGATATTTCTCCATTCATTCACCCATTTCCCCAGAGTAATTGATATTTCTTTATCCATTTGATCTCTTCTCCAGCCTATTTGAACTCTTTTTGTCCAACCAGTCTCTTCTCCTGGCATGCTAAAAATCTTTCAATCCATCCGACCCTCTTTCCCCTGTTTTACAATTCTATATCCCTCCAATCTCTTTTAAAGGCCTCCTATTTTTCTGTCCTTTCAAGCTTTTCTACCACACTACTCCATATCCCTCCACCCATTTAGTTTCATCTATCAGCCTATCTCAATATCCCCAATCCATCCAACCTCTTCTGCATCCTGTTTGATATCCCTGCATCGATCCAATCTCTTCTAACAGTGTGCTCAGTATCATGCATACATACATACATACATACATACATCGACTCACTCACTCATCCATCCATCCATCCATCCATCCATCTATCCATTCATCCATCCATCCATCCACTTATCCATTCATCCAACCACTCACCCATCCATCTGTCTGTCCATTATCCATCCACTTACCCATCCATCCATCCAACCATACATAGATTCACTCACTCACCCATCATCTTTCCATTCAGCAATCCATCCATCCATTCCCATCTATTAGGCAGCTTTAAATGTCTTTATTCATCAGTTCTCCACCCAGTTACTGGCCTTTTCTTTATCCCTCGAACATTTCTTCTACTGACCAGCTCCATATCTGTCCATCCATCCACCCTCATCTACATCCCTGTTCTATTTTCATCTACCCAACTTTCATCACCTATTAACCTGCAAACTGTCTCTCCATCTTTCCAACCTTTTTTAACGACCTGTTTTATTACCCCTACATCCACCCAACCGCCTAACTTTGGGGGTCATACGGTTTATATTAAACAATAAAAAAAAAACAACTCCAGATCATATGTCTGGCTTGCATTGGGTTGTAGCACAACATTTGCTCATTATTCAGATTTTGTTATTTCAGGCTGCCTGAAAACTTACTCCCATGATGAGTAGACGTGCACGTCATGTCTTCACCGAGCTGAAGGATGGAAAGGGAGCAGGTTTCAGAATCTCAGTACAGGTAACAAACCAAGCATACTGATGATAAATACGACAAAGGCTTTAGAGGTGAACTTTGTAGAGTTCAGCTCAAAATGGTCTCATAAATACGATACAATCAGAAACAGGCGTTGGCTGATATAGATGATTATGAGCTGATCAGAAACGGGATTGTTTGGTAAAAAATGAAAATGACATAATTTCCTACTTACGTGCAATGTAGTCAAGAAGCCAGGACATGTTTGGTGCCTGACGTGTAGTTCTTTGATCTGATTATGTGTTTACAACGTTTAAAGTTTCATCAGGCACACATTTCACTTTCCTTACAATGATTAGAGTTCCACCTGGTGGAGAAACTACACCGTGCCATATGGAGAGCTAGCACTAAAAGTGCTTGGACCCCTCAGATCGCTGCTTGCATGGGCTAAATACAGTAAAGTGTATATTATTTGCTTCATTTAATACAGACTGATGTATTTCTTCACTGCCCAGCCTTTAACAATAAATAGATTTGTGCTGAAAAATTAATATAACATTACATCCAGTCTGTTTAGCAGAAAGGTTTGAAATTGGACTAGTCTGTGGTTTTCCTTTCTGGCCTCCATGAATTTTAAGTCTTGGAATTTATTGTCATATTATTTATCCAGCTACTACATGTAAAAGCAAAAAGGAAACCTTTAAACGGGGAATTGTTCAAAACTGAGACGTTTCTCAAATTCCTGCCGCCTTAAGTCTATTATTTAACATAAACTGTTAACTAACATGGCAACCCAAAGCCTTATATTTACGGTGTGTATTTGCTATTTCCTAAACCTACAAAATATTGATGTGAGCCTTCTTCTATACAATTTATATCCATAATCCATACACTGTGCACTTGCGTTTACTGTAAACCCTGCATTTTGTACTGCATATTATTTTTTAACATGTTACATTACATAATATTTGATCTAGATTGTGCCTCGCACATGTCACATATTCTCTAAAATCTGAGAATGGATAATAAATAAAAGGCTTACTCTCCGGGGAAATTATTCCAAATTCAGTGGAATCAGTGGCTCAACTGCTTCGCCACCAAGTCACTTTTCAGTACTGACCCAGTTCCAGAGTGACAGCGTGAGCCGTAACATCAATACACCTCACTTAACAAGTACAACATACTGTGGCTGATTACTGAGTCCTTGTTCGATTTATATTTCTTGTTCGATTTATAAAGGGAATTAAACAGTAATTTTATGGTCAGATTTGGCTTGACTAACAATGGGGCCATATTTTCAGTGAGAGATTTTCAGATAAAAACAAAGCATGACATTGTAATTTAAAAGGAAAAGACCTAATAACCGGCACAAAATCTGCATTATTCAAAATAGCCTTTTGATTTATTCATGTTGGAAATTGATTCCTCCACTCCATTTAATTTAATTTATGCATCTAAGCCCAGGACTTTTAAGGCCAAGTCTAAAACTGATTCCAGGTGTTTCTGGTGAAATGACAATTACACACAACAATTCACTCACTCTCTCATCTTCTATACCGCATTATCCTGTATTCAGGGTCACAGCGCCCTGGAGCCTATCCCAGGAGACTTAGGGCACAAGGCAGCGTACACCCTCATTTCTTCCATCGCAGGGCACACACACATGCACACACTCACACACCCATTCACACACTACGAGCAATTTGGGAACGCCAATTAGCATATCTTTGGACTGTGGGAGAAAACCGGAGTACCCGGATGAAACCCACCAAGCACAGGGAGAACATGCAATCTCCATGCACACAGAGACGGGAATCGAGTCTGGCCGGGAATTGAACCCAGACCCTGGAGGTGCAAGGCGACAGTGCTAACCACTACACCATTGTGCCGCCTCACAACAATTCAGTAATGGAGAAAAAAAAAAAGTATTTCGTTAAAACCTGGATTCATTCCTCTGACTCATTTAAAGACTGGTTTGAAAAAGAATCAAACATAAAGATGATTTCTTTTGTCAGCACTAAAACTGATTCCAGGTGAAGCTACAAAGCTGAAAATCACAGAGAAATGTTTGATTTCATAGCATAATCGAGTCAATGCCACGCAATAATTCATTCAAGTCACTGAAACCCCCATTTTACTAAAACAATGAGTCATTTATTTTTGCAAATAAGAAGTTTCTCTGACTCATTTAAGAATAAGTTGAGGGAGAATGAGACCAACACACTAGACTTATTACTACTACCTTCCAGACATTTTGGACTAAATAATAATTTTTGCTAAATTTGATTCATCCCATTCTTTTAAAGAGCCATTAAAAAACAAACAAAAAAAAAAACTAAAGTACTATTTAAATCACAGGATGTTTGAAGTCAAATCTTCTTCCAATTCCAGCTGTTCAAGTGAAATGATGTTGAGACAATCCCACAGTATTATTCATTCATTCTTCTTTGATACTACTGCTTATCCTGTATACATGGTCGCAGGGGGCCTGGAGCCTATCCCAGGGGACTTTGGGCACGAGGCAGGGTACACTCTATAGCAGGAAACTGCAATAATAAGACAAGAGTAATAAAACAAGACAAGATCAGGGAAGGAAGCATTAGACATTTTTAAGAAAGGCTGGATGGAAAATCGGCTTTAACAGGCTGAGAAGTTTAAGGGAGTATGAGATCTACAGTTGGCCAGTAATGCAACCTACTGGATTCCAAACACCGTTAAACATCAAGGAAGAAGACAGGGAACAAGACAAGACAGATGGATCAGGGAAGGAAATATTTGACTTTTTTTGTTTTTTTTTGTAAGGAAGGCTGGAATGGACAGATGGCTTTAAGAGGCCTGGAAGATGAAGGAGATTGAGACCTACAATTGGTGGTAATGCAAACTACTGGATTCCAACCATCATTAAACTCCAAGGAAGAAGAAGAACCCACCAAGCACAGGTAGAACATGCAAACTCCGCAGACTCGCAGACACACGCAGGAATCAAACCCTCGACCCTTGAGGTGTAAGACTTGGTGCTAAGCACTAGACTAACCGTGCCACCGCAATTATTCTGTCATTTTAAAAAAGTCTAAAACTTGGTAATTCATTTTTCCCCCCAAGTTGATTCCTCTGACTCATTTAAATACTCATTGAGAAAAGAATCAAACATGGAGATATTGATCACAAATTACGCAGTCGCTTCTACCACACACACATACACACATACACACACAAACACACTCATACACACGCACTCTTTTGCTTTTGCACATTGATTCCTCCGATTCATTTAAGGAGTCGTTTGAAAAAGAATCGAATCTAGGCCCGTATCTCAATCACATGAATTACAGAGTCGACTCTCCATTCGACTCTGATTCTTCTGATTACAAATTGGTAAGGAAACGCAGTAATTTCTACCACACACACACACACACACACGTTCCACAGGAATAATATATATATATATAATTTTTTTTTTGCACATTGATTCATCTGATTCATTTAAAGAGCCGATTAAAGAAGAATAGAACACAGGCACTATACAGTAAATCACGGAGTCGACTCTCCATTCGACTCTGGGTCTTCTGATTACAGTTTAGTGAGGAAAGGACGCAGTCGATTCTAACACACACACACACACACAAGCACAATTCGAACGTAGGCACTGTGAATCACGGAGTCGACTCAGTTTTTGATTCTGATTCAAAAGGGGGATGAAACGACACAATCGATTTCATCCAACAATCGTTTAGGTCTAAACGATCCGGGAATCGTTATAAAATAACGAGCATTTATGGTGTATTTAATGCTGTTATTATTATTCATAAATAACCACAACCGTTTCAAATTACAACATAAATTGAAAAGCTATGTTGTAAATTATGGGCTATGAAAATTGTGATGACTTTTTTACGTTCAAAAATAAAGAATATTCTTTGTACAAATTGTGTTGGAAAGAGTTTTGTGAGATTTTATTGTTGCATCACAGATTTGAATCACTGTACCGAATCGATTCCAAAGAAATGAACCAAATCCCTATTTCCAAAGGCTGAAAGAACATAGGATTCGACTCTCGTTTCAGAATCGACTTCCAGATCTAGTGAATCTTTCCCATCACCGCTGTGGGGCGCTGCCGAGTAAACTGAAGAGATGATGATGATGATGGACCGTCGGCTTTCTCCCGAATAGTGAAGCGGCTTTGCAACTTTTCACTTTTTTCTTTTAACATTTAATATTCACACAGAGCTAGTGAGACAGTTTGTGAGGCTTTAAAGCAAGCTGAGGGTTAAAACTCCGAGCTGTAACGCACTCACATTAAACACGGCTTTAATGGTAATGCATGCACGGAAACAGCCGAGACTCACTGATGGGTAAAAACATACAACATTTTTTAAATTATTTTTACCTCAGCAATTCCTCATTTTTACCTCATTTAAGCTTTTCCATACACATTCAAAAGCCCAGACGAGTTTACACTTGGGGGTCAGGGTAAAAAAGTAATTTGTGAATGACTTGAATAATGTGGAAGTGTTAGTTAGCAAAGCAAGCTAAGCGTTTGTATGCGCAAAAGTTACGCTGCTTCCTCATAAAGTTTTTCGTTATTTTTCCACAGGTGTAACGAGCGAAGGGATTATCAGTCTTACCAGGTAAGTCTAAAACTATTATAAAATATAAAACATCCCACTCAGGTGATAAATGTGTACAAATGACATCATAAAGTAAAGTATTTAGCTAGGGAAGCTAAGCTACGCTAGGCTAAGCTAGCAAGATACGGGCCTGTGTGTACTTTGCCTGTAGCTAGCAATAATGCTAGGAAGCCTGTGTCGTATCCTAAACACTGCTCTACGCCCTATATAGGCTCACTCCTTAGCGCTTTTATTACGCGTGTTTTACATATCAAGTAGTGCACCTGATATTTATCGCGCGTGGGATTTGTGATTAGGCCCTATTTTCTTATCCTTAGCCTTAGCTAGCCAGCTAGTGTTTGTCTTTTTAAAATCATTATAAATGTACAATTTTATAGCTTATAGGAGCTGCAACAATCCACACCCACACTTAGAAATGTTTTGTAGTTAATTATGGTTCTTAGATAAAAGTAGTAATTATATGGGTAGTTTATGTGGGTAAAGATTTTTTACAACATTTTATCCATAATGCAAAACTGTATTATGGGCTGTTATTAAATAGAGCTCACTCTTCAGTTGCGTGTCATCCTTTTAGACTTAATCTAACATCCTGTAAACGATGTGTCATATCAGGGTTTTATTTTATTTTTATTTTCCTACTTTCCTTCATTCAGACCCTCAAGTACCAATCTAAAAGTCACTCTGCGAACGAGCACCGTCATGACAAGCTTCAAAACTCATCGGACCAAACCCCACCGAGCAAGATGCTGCGGCGCTCCGACAGTCCAGACGGCAAGCGAGGCGAAGGAGACGGGAGAACACCTCACACACACCGACCCAAAGAGACCAGTAAGTCCCTTACAGGAGACCTGTCCGTCCTCCGTCCTCAGCCATGCTGCCTTCAAGATTCCCACTCGTGCACCACACTGTAAACGTCTGTCGTCCTGCAGTGTAAAAGTGTGCAGAATCTGTGATTAAACAGTCAAATATTTTTCATTTCATAAAGTTACCTAAGCTCCTGTTCTTGTTCTTTTATGAGCGAAACCTTTTCTAAACATGAATTTCGGTTGCAAGTGGACGCAAAATTGCTGCAGTAACCTGCTGCCTGCTTTAGAGATTTCTTGGAGATTTCATTTCTGTTTTTTAATTATTCTAGCATTGATGGCTTATGCTAGGTTTCTCGCCTGCCATGCGCCAGGCCTGAGTTCGATTCCCACTCAGTGCCTAAATCCCAGCTGCAGCCTCAAGCCTGGATAAGATGGGAGGGTTGCATCAGGAAGAGCATCTGGCGTAAAACCTGTGCTTGGCTGTTGTGCTGATCGGATAGTCTGCTGTAGTGACTCCTCGACAGGAGCAGCCGAAAGACCAAAGACAACTTTTTTATCGTTCATTCATTTACAGAAATATCGAAACTGCATTGGTGTTCGAGATGGGGGGTCGATCGGCCAGTGACTAGAATTGGCTGGATTTCAGTTTGAATGACCGTTACCGGTGATTGTTTTTCTCCACATTCTGTGAGCGAATTAGTCTCAAACCCACTCATTACACACACTCAACCCATACACTCACTGTCAAGTTGAGTTTTGAGACTTTGGAGGCATTTGAGGAGGACTGTTTCTTCATGTCACTGGTATTGGTAAAAAGTCTTTCTGATATTGTGGAGAAAACCCATGACGGGTTGGTGGGCTGAAATGGATTCTTTTCCAATAACACTACATTCTGGTGTATTTTATTTCTTAACAAAGTAACAGCGCCTTTCAAATGATTATAGTTCCTTATGTATTTAATAATGACGCGTCATACATTTGATCCATTAGTAGTTAAGATGTTGCGGAATTACAACTAGTCCTCTCTCATTCGCTCGCTCACTCTCACTTGCTCTCTCTGTCTTTAAGTATACAAAAAATCGAGGAATCCTCAAGTCAAACTGGAATGAAATTTCTGGTGAACAAAGTCGTAGAAGTGATTGACATTTACAGAAGACTTCAAGCACGGTACGGTGATCTGACTCTTAGCTGCAGTAAAACATTTGACCGCAAACATTTTAAAGAAGGCTGCGCGTCCTTGAATGACGATCCCGGCCGAGGTGGCTGGAAGCCCACTGCAGTCGTTCCTGTGAACATTCAGTGAGTGAAAGGCTTGGTCTTTGAAAATTGACAGATAACTTGTCACCCACCTACTTGCAGAAGGGACACATCTGTCTATGGGAAATGTACACACAATCATTCACCATCACCACTCGGCTGGGAGTTATTGGCAAGTCCCCAGTACAGTATTCACCTTGCTCCAAGCCATTTCCATGTGTTTGCGCCATTAAAGGAGTTCCTGGGAATGTCACGGAGCTTGTTTGTTATTCTAGATGAATTTCTGTCCTCTTATCACTCCCACGGCTAGTCCTTTGAGATTTATACAGTTTAGGTGATCTCACTCCAGAACTATTTAAGCAATTAAACCAAAACGTTATTTTTGACTCACCCTTGTCTCGAAGCTTGAAATATCTTTCGGTGAGTTCCCACATTTCGGTTTGCTGCATGAAGCTGAACGTCGTCCCTCTTGTGTTTTTTCTAGGCACCAGCTCTTCTCCGCACGAGAACTCTGTCAATCACGGACATCACAGCGCCAACTCTCACTCGCTTCCACCCAAATGTGCAGAAATGGTAAGTGCATTTATACACTCGGTCACCTGTTTATTGAAGTGTGATTATTGATAGTGTTTTTTTTCTTTTCTTTTTTTCTTACACCACAGCAGTTTAACAGCACTAGCATTTTAAATTGATTGACATTTTGTCAATTTATAGTTATATTTATTGTTGCAAAACATTTTGCAAAAAAGTAAAAAAAAATTAAGGAACTTAACACTCTTTGGTGTACACAGATGGCATTCGGGTATAAATGCCTATTTTTATAGTTTAAACTCTAAGCCTCCTTCCAAAACACATTAATTTCATTTCAAACTCAGCTTACTACATTACCCCTAAAGAAAAATAAATGTAAAGGTAAACCCGTATACTGTACAGTACTGTACTGCTGTGTCAGTGCCCCCAGTGCTAGAATGTAAAATACTGATGTTACCCCTCCATATGTACTGTAATTCATGTGAGCGCACTTTCTTTGGTATCAGTACTGTAGGGTAAATACAGTAATAATTCACCATCACAAGCTGTGTTGTTTTCCTCTACAAACATTTGTGTTCTCTCCACAGTACTAAAAGATTTATACATTGTTGTATTTTATATGGAAATTTAGCTGCATTTGTTATTTGTTACAAAATTAGTAAAATTATATTGTGATTAATAGTTTACCATTAAAATATCTTGTGGCGAAAAAAGCCATTAAAAAAATTGTGGGTGAAATTTGTGGTTTCCGTGAAATTGCGGCGTTTCCGCGAACAATTAGTTAGGTTCCAAGTAAAAATCAGCGAACGATTTTTAAAAAGTTGGGCGGATACATTTGGGCCGCTCAAAATGTTGGGCGGCCCGCCACACTGAATCATGATAACGGAAGGCATTTCTATTATATGATACATGACATGCAGCACAGTATGTACCAGACTAGACCAGCTAATCTTTACATATAATAAAGCTGTAAAGTTTTATCTGTACATTGAAGATATTTGTGAAAAAATTCAAGATAGTTTTTGAAATATTTGTCTGTTTGTGCACGCATCACAGAAAAACTGCTAAACGAATTTTAATGGGGTTTTCACAGGTGTCTTTGGCCGAGATTGAGGTAACACACAGATTTTGTTTCATTGCAATCGGCCCACAGGGAGAGAACATACTAATTTAAAATTTAAACGGAAACGCCCTTATATCATAAAAAAATTTAGCTTGAAAAATAAATCATTAGTTTATCTCAAAATTTTACAGCTGGCTCTGTATATTTTTAAATTTGCGCTTATGAGTGTATCTACTTAATAAACGCAATCTCCCACCTTCATTCCGCGAACTTAACGGTAACATAAATTCTGGGCATTTAAAAAAAAAAAAAAACCTGCTTTTGAGTGTGCAATTAAATTCCATGCAAACAAAGTCATGGGCACATCTAGTCATCAATACTGCAGCTGTATAAGCTTTTAAAACATCTTTTATTTACTAACTACGGAAAAAAAGATGGCTCTAAAAGATATCACAGTACTCTCTGAAATGTGTCTCATGCTGCAAGTTATGTTTATATGTCAGTATTATCTGTTCTACATTAACCAGCCTCACTCTAAAAGGATTAAGAACGTCTCCTGTTATTTTAGCTTTAAAATATATATACGGCAAAATATATTTGCTGTGGTTGAAAAGGAATAAAGCACTTTTTTTCTATCCTACCAGATTATGTGTAAATTTGTGAAACATGTTAACGTTAATCACGTGAAGAGAATCTGTGCAGTTTCTCCGTGTGTTTTTCCTCAGTGTATAAACTATTTCCATTTACCATCGTTACATAGTTGTATTGTACTTATTGTATTTTGTACTGCCACTGATTTTTTTGTTTTTAAACAATTATTCTGTGTGCCTTAAAGTTCCCCATGGGGATAAATAATTTAAAAAATGTAAAAAAAAAAAAAAAAAAATTTTAATTGGATATTCTCCCTCAGCGTGATCCAGCCGACGACTGGTCTGAACACATCAGCTCATCGGGAAAGAAATACTACTACAACTGCAGAACGGAGGTGTCCCAGTGGGAGAAGCCAAAGGAATGGCTGGAGAGGTGAGCAGCATGTGGTGTCTGATTATAAAACCATCTTGTCGATGTAATCAAATCCTGACTCGAAGATGATCTCTTTCTCTTTCTCTCTCTCTCTCTCTGTGTAGAGAGCAGCGACAGAAGGAGGCCTCTAAGGCCGTTGTGGTCAACAGTTTTCCCAAAGACAGAGATTACAGACAGGAGGCCATGCAGGCGGCCGCCGCCAGTGCCGTCACTGCTATGAGTGAGTAGCTCATTTGTCATTTCAAAAACAAATCATTAAATCCTTGCCCTTTTTAATAATGACTAAAGCAGGGTGTGAACAGTACCGCTTAAGTATTTACCCTTTTTACAAAGCACGGTGGTGGTAGCATCATACTGAGAGTTGCAATCAGTTACCTCGACACAGTGGGGATGCAATGACTTTTGCTTTGTCATATGTACGTCATATATGATGTTGCAAACGAATATTGCTTGTCCTCAACTATAGTACTAAATAAGGTGAATTATTAAGAGTCTGACTTTAATACTAATGTGTAATTTGTGTAAAACTGCTTGACTTGAACTCTTCGTGTGTGTGTGTGTGTGCGCGCACAGAGTCCGCTCCGTCTGAGAAGCCGTCGTCTCACTGCGGTTTCTCCCAGGCGTCCTGCAGCGCCTCCGGCGGCCCGAACGTCTCGAGCGCTCCCAGTTCGTCCACGTCGTCCTCCCCGCACTCCTCGGCTCTCCTGCAGGACCCGGCTCTACTCAGGCAGCTGCTCCCGGCACTCCAGGCCACGCTGCACATCAACAACTCCAGCGTGGACATGGCCAAGATCAACGAGGGTGAGCTCACAACATCCCCACACACACACACACACACACACACCTTCCTCAGGTGGATTAATAACGCTTGGTCATGAGTTCAGGTTTGTAATGTTAAAGTGCAGCAACACAACGTACAGCTGCCGAGCTGTGATTGGTCAGTCGGTTTCTAGGGCAGGAATTAATCACTCGCAGGCCTCGTTTATCATCCCGGACATGATGGAAAATCTTGGAAATCTAGGGGGAAAGAAAAACGTGTTCTGTTATGCTCCTGAATGTGTACAAATTTATGCATAAGAAGACAAGACTGGTCTTTTTTATGTTTTAGTGTCTTTTTTTTATGTTTTAGAAAGGGTTAATACTTGATACAGTGGCAAGTCAGTCAGAAAGGTATACAGAGTAAAACACACCTTATTGTGATGTTAGGAGAAAAATAATCAACTATTTGATGGTTTAATAAAAGCTAAGTCATGGTTACCTGGCTGAAGTTGATTATTTTCCTATAACAGCATGGTCTGTTAGTGTCT
>JAOVVB010000023.1:2329149-2344551 GCA_028570985.1 Heterobranchus longifilis | reverse complement strand
GGTTCGATTCCCAGCCAGTGCCCAAACCCCAGCCACTGGATGCAGTGCCGGTCCCAAGCCCGGATAAAATGGGAGGGACGCATCAGGAAGGGCATCCGGCGTAAAACCTGTGCCAAGTTGTAGTGCGGACCGGAAATTCCGCTGTGGCGACCCCTTGCCGGGAGCAGCCGAAAGACCAACAACCATCAGGGAGGAAGCCAGGTTCTTTTCACCTACAGTGCTTGGTAACTATGAACCTCTTTCTGTCTGCAGCGAGAGAGCGAGAGAGACGGATGCCTGGAGCGATCTCGTAAATTTAATGTCTTGTTGCTGAAACCCAAAACACTTATCACGAGAACGTTTTCCTCAGGACAGCTCATGATGTTACATCACAGTGCGCAATGTTCATACACAGTCCTGGATCTGTAAACTTGGAAAAAAACATATTGTTACAAATAAAAAAATCTATTTATGAAATGCAATGTGCGTAGTACAGTGACTGTGAGCACCAACCGTCATGACTTGGGGTACTGCTGCGAACAAGCACATGCATTTCTCTAAATTATTTTGCTAAACGTATCCCATGGAGGAAGGGTAACCTAGTAACTAGACCTTGTTTGCTCGAAGCAGTGATGTTATAAAAAGTCAATGGCTGAGAAGTGTGTATGCTTTGTATTTTCGATTCAAAATAGTTGTCTGATCTGTCGTACTAGTCAAAACATCGCAACAGAGCTACGGCGAAACAAAACATCATCGTACAGCCACTGCAAAACGAGACGTCACTGTAGAGCCACTACAAAACAAAACATCATCGTAGAGCATCAACAAAAGATTATCATGATATGAACATCTGTAGTTATAATGTTAATGTTTAAAAAGGCATGTTGATTTGGTTTGATGGTTTTATCAAAAAAAAAAAGGAAAATTTAAATAATTAAAAAAAAAGATAACGAATAAGAAGAATTAATGAACGAAGAAAAGTGTCATCGAAGAGCTACTACAAAACTAAACATTACCGTAGAACTTTTATACAAAACAAAACATCTTTGTAGAGCTGCTACAAAACAAAACATCAAAATAGAGCTGAGCTACCGCAAAACAAAACATCATCGTAGAGCTACTACAAATCAACGCATCGTCATAGAATTACTACAAAACATCGCAGGAGAGCTACTACAAAAAAAAATCTACATAAAGCTACTACAAAACACTGTAGAGCTACCGCGAAAGAAAACATCATTATAGAACTATTATGAAACAAAACATCAACGTAGTGCTAATACAATACAAAACATTATCTAGAGTTATTACAAAACAAAACATACTATGAAACAAAATGTCACCGTAGAGCTTCTACGAATTAAAACATCTTTAATTGTGGCCACCATGCATTGATTTTAGTGTCTAATCAGAAAATATTATGATGATTATTATTGTAATAATTCACTCATATTTATTCCTATATGTTTTTTTGAACATTTAAGTCGATTTGCAGAATTTACCTTCACAAAACCTGGCCTAAGATAATAAAGATTACATTAGTCAAGCCAGGAAGCGTTCGTGTCACAGATGGCGCGGCTGAAATCTTCTCCTGATGTGATGTGGGTGGTGCAATCAGTGGAACCATAACACGAAGGAATTTAATCCGCAGCACTCTCGATAGCTTAATCAAGCCCAGAGAGCGGTTGTGTTAGTATGTCAACACTCCCTCACACACACACACACACACACACACACACACACACGCAGTACTGGAGTCATTAGTGGGAGTGTGTGGGCTACCGCTGTGAAGTGTGGAAGCTCTTACGTTAATGTCTCATTTTATCAAAGCGCTTCCAGCCAGGCCGCACTCGCTCAGCCAGCACTCTTTCATTCATCACTTCGTCACTCCTCTACACTGTTACCTAGGAGGCTTTTCCACCATCTCTCTCTCTGACAAACACACACACAAAACACACACACACACACCTGTCTGTCTTTCCCAGCCTCAGATAAACCAGGAGACAGGTGCTGTAACCGAGCCTCCGCGAAAACCTCATCCGCTAATCTGTTAACGCCGCTGTCGCTCTGCCATTATCCTCTCGCTAATCTCTTGATTTTGCTCATTAGACCTTATTTACATTCCTCATCCAACTGCTCGGGTTTAGTCATTCCACCATTAGTGCGTGTCCAATCCTGCAGCGGATGATGAAGTGATTCATCTGCTGGTTCACTTTTTTTTTTTTCTTTTCTTTTAATAGAGGCTTTAAGAAAAGGACAGGACTTTCACACGTTGTGGTTATGGTGTAATATGACAAGCTGCATTTTTCTGTGTAATTTCCTTCAAGAGAAAAAACGAGAGAGAGAGAGAGACAGACAGACAGACAGACAGGGTGCAACTGTTTAAATGTAGAAAGTATGATGCGTCATTCATTAATAAATTCGAAATTGTACACGCTGTCAAGTTGCCTTAGTGTAAAACAGGCAACTTGACAAGATGTGGTGTTAAAGGTCCCATATGCTGCTATTCCTTGAACAAGTTGACACAGGTCTCAGACCTCCCCTAAAGTGTGTGTGTGTGTGTGTCTGTGTGTCTGTGTGTGTTAATGCTCCCGCAGAAATACCTCTCAGATAATGCACTTTTTATACCATAGTCACCGTTTATTTTATTCCTCCTACGAATGTGCTGTTTCAGTGTTTGTGTAAATAAGCTACTGCTAAGCCCCACCCCTCTAGAGAAAGTGAAGCCGAGTACACCCTGGATGGGGTACCAATCCATCCCAGGGGACGCAAACATATACACTACAGGCAATTTGGGAATGCTAGTTAGCCTAATCTGCATGGCTTTGGACTGTGGGAGGAAACTGGAGTACCCAGAGGAAACCCACCAAGCACCGGGGGGTACATGCAAACTCATACAAACTCATGCACACAGAGCCCGAGGCGGGAATCAAACTCTTGGAAGTGCTTTGGATCGACTTTGTGGTCCTAACAGAAACTCCACTTGATCACGTAACTTCGTCTTTAATTAGTTTCCTACAACAGCATGTTCCCAGAGACGTTATCTCTTACTCTCTTAATCTCTTTATATACTGTATACCCTCTTCCTCTGTCTCTATGAGCGGGTTTGATAATCTAGTGCAATAATACAATTTAATTACATGTCAATCAACTAAGCTCCGCCTCCTACTGTAGTTCATGATTCAAAACCCTATTTTAAAGAGAAGGAGAAAAAATGTGATGCATCACTCAATACTAAATAAAAAAAAAGGAAAATAAATCAACATCAGGGTGGTAGCCATAACTTCATTCATCATACAACTCTGGGATTGATTGTTTGCCTAAAACATCACAACCCCAAGTGTGTTGTTCCTTACATTATACTGTCCTTCTACATTTTTGCATGAAAGACAACTCTCTCTCTCATTGATAATAGCCACAAAGCAATTCTGACTGTTTGTCAATCAAATAAGCTCCGCCCCTTATTCACCTTATTCAGTTTGTCAGTGTTCGTAAAGGTAATCCTAAACTTTTTTTTTTTTTTTCCAAGAAGGAAAACAATGACGTGACATTCATACATAAATTAAACATTGATGTGGAAGACTGAAGCACTTTAGGAAGTGCTGTTATGGGTAAACAATCAACTCTGGTGTTGTACCAGTATCTCTGTTCCATCACACTACCCTATCTTTAAATTAACTTCCTAAAACACAATATCCAAGTGTGTATTATTCCTTCCATAAGTGCTTCTGCAAGCGTGCTTGCTAGACAAGACTCCTTGTCAATCAAATAAGCCCTGCCCCTTGTTCACAGTCGAGCTCGAAGCATTTGTGGGAAAACATGTCGGCGAGACCTCTTACCTTTTGTTTAGTCTTAAATGTAATCAGATCAAATCATGTTTTTGTTACATTTATTTAATAATTTAACTGGTGTTTTTCTTTTAAACAAATCCCCTGAATCGTTCCTGGCGCCCTTGCTCGTACGGCGTCTCTGGTTATATTGTACAGTATCTGAGTGAACGAACTGAGCGGAAAACTCACACAGGACTGAAATGTATACTTTGACCGTTTCTGCCTCGTGTGAAGGAAAAAACCTGGCTTCGTTACAGCGACTATCAGAGCAGGCGTTTGCTCCTGACAGTAATAACAGGGACCTCCTTCTGGAACATTCTATATATATATATATTTAAGTCTTTACTGGTTTTATGGATTTAATGTTTACTTAGCCAAAGTCATGATT
Organism: Heterobranchus longifilis; assembly: GCA_028570985.1. Lineage (NCBI taxonomy): Eukaryota > Metazoa > Chordata > Actinopteri > Siluriformes > Clariidae > Heterobranchus > Heterobranchus longifilis. Next base: position 2,340,354 of record JAOVVB010000023.1, on the reverse strand, counting down.
ACATTTAGATAAAAAAAAAAAAAAGAAAAAGTCTCGTCACTCCACCCTTTATTTTCTAAGATTCTACTTACTATAAATATTTTAAATGGCAGCTGATTTACAGCCTGCGGTCGTCACCATGCAGATAAAAATCCAAGCTGGTCAATAGACTCTAAAATGTCTATATATCATAAAAAGGAGTCGGCAGTTATTATCTCTTCAGCATATATATATATATATGTTTATCTCATAACGGAAAGATTTTCAACTTGACGTGAGAAACGTTTGCAGAAATAAAAAACTTTCGTACAGGAAAGTCTTGAACTCCGGCACGCTACAGTGAAACTGTCTGCCTGCTCCGACTTGCCAGATAATATCAAAGTGCTCTAAATGAGAGACTTCAAACCTGGAACTGGTCCATTCCCACTGAAAACAATGGCGAAAGGTGTTAGGAGAAGAAAGATGGAAAGAAGGAGGGGGGGGAAATGCCTTCCCTAAATGTCTTTTTAACTCAATTACCAGAGTCTTGACAGGCTGTCTCAGGGATCAGCTTTAACACTTTCAACCACACACACACACACACACACACACACACACAGACACACCATTATCTCCATTCCTCCAGGTCATATGAGAGACAGAGGCTTTTAAGGGGGCAAATTTGGGGGGCTCTTAGCAAGATCCTGCTCTCAAATCCCCGGGCCTGTTCCAGATTTGATCAACAGAGCGAGCGTGCACTTTGAACTTGGAGTGCGAGGAATGCAGTTAATGCAGGAGCTCATGGGGCGTAGAGCGGTCCGAGAGGTCGAGGGACATCCTTCATGGCCACGGCAGCTGAGCTGCGGACGCTGAGGGGTTTGTGAGACCGAGATATGTCGTGAGAACAAACTTTACATCGATTACGTATGGAATCGTTGAAGTAAATCGAAAATCCTTCGTTTGGATTAAGAAATGATATTGCGCATACAGGAGAAGCTTGTTTTGCAGATATTCCTATAAACCTATGGTACCAATAAACCAAATTTTACAAAATACAATAACATCTGATGTAATATTAAAGGAATGAAACACCTTGAGCTGTGACATCACCTATTCCTCATCATAACACACATACAAAGATGTTCGAGTCCAAGTGGGACTTTTGATTGGGCAGAAGTTATGAGAGTAAAAACTCTATTTATTTATAATCCTCTGCTACACTAATGCACATATGCCAGTGTTTCACTAGTGCTTGGGTCCCATCAAGGTAGAAAGTTTTCTCAGTATACTGAAGCAATGATCAAACTGCCTGCTTCACGTTTGAAACCCTGGCCTCCCAGGAACTCATTTAAAGTGGAGTCCCTTTTCTTTAAAGTAAAAAAAACAGCCTGGTTGGATCCCCAAACGCATTCAGTTTCTGCAGGATAGTGCATGCCTGCATACGGCCCCCTGCACCACTTGCACCAATGGTGATTGTCTATTATCCTTTAACAGCATACTGTAATTCCAAGTGTTTTATTCCTCTTATACCATAAATTCATATTAAATTAAGGAATAATATGGCAATGGTATCTAGCATTGTTGTGCATTGTAGCAACTTCCTCTTCATAAGGTTTTTACCTACCCCCCAGAAGCATTTAGGGATTTTAGGGTCTCACTGAAGATCATGGATTAGCCTTGCTTAGCATTGTATTGCTAACCCTTCCGATACAGTATTATAATTCCGGCTAAAGTGTGAGATATTTATGAAAACCTCCATTCCCTTAAATAAATTCATACTTTTTGTTGTAGTGCCCAATAAAACAGAAACTCTTAAAGTTAAAGTAAAAGGCGCTGCAAAGTGGGGGCTGGGAAAGGCTAAAAGATTTTCAATATGCCTACAGACCCCCGTCTGGTCCTACACACACACACACACACACACACAAAGAGTGCTGACCCACACACGGGAGGCACATACAGCACGCTGACAGACAGGAAACACTTAGTCGTCTGTTGGTGGGTCTCAAACCGTGGACACATGATACCTATTCAAAGCAGCGCTTTTTAGCAAAGAGCACTGCTCGCGTTTTTCCCCCTGTGCAATTTCAAAGACATGATGAATGCACATAGCATGTTAAATATGATGCTCACATGCAATGCTCTTTTATTCGTTCGGCTCCAGCGAGACCCTTTTGAATGCTTCTGTATCAGATTTCTAGCAGAAGATATACCTCATCCCGGTGCTAATGTTGCTAATAATTTATGAAAGCTTAAAAGACTCTAGCACTAGGCTACACCTTCGTCAGGCATGCTAGCATCCAGTTAATATCAGAATAAGGTTTTTAAAAAGTTTTACTGAGAGAAACCAAAGCCTTAATTGTTGTTGTAAAACTAGCCTAATTTAGTGTTTAAATTGATTTAGCCTTCTCTGTGTATTTTTTTTTTTTTTTACAAAATTAATAAGATTTATGCAAACTGGCAGAAAACCTTAGCATAAAACATGCTGAAAAATCTTAGCTCAGGCTAAACACATTAGTGCTAGCATAACAAATATGATTTATAGAGGTTAGCATAACAGCCTAAAGATGCTTTTGAATTTAAAAAAAAAAATAGTATTTAAAAAATCTATTAGAATGATTCACTAAAGGGTTTATTTAAGTTTAAATATAATTTGTGACTATTCCAGTCAATGGTTTTAGCTAAACAAAGTGCTAGCTTAGCAGGATTATAAACTAGCTGATAAACTAAGATTACACATTTTAAATGGTATATTTTATGTGAATCTTAGAATGTTTTAGGTTCAGATATGATTATGGTTTGTATTATACTATTCCTGTGAGGAATTCTGAATAAACTGTCTTTGGTGCTTAGCATCATGTTTTCTAAAAGTGCCAAAGAAATCCTGTTTATTTTTAAAAATAAATGAAATAAAATAAAGTCTTTCTCATAACTGGTATTTTTAGTGTATTTTTAAGCAGGCTAAAAAAAATTAGTTTAAAATGTGTATCTTACTCAAATCTCGGGTTGAAGTTTAATTCAAAAATAAATAGTGCTAGCATGATCGTGTCAGGAGAAAACATTTATTTTCTCAACTTCCCATAAGCACTATTTTCAGTATGATGATTAAAGTGTTCTACCTTGCATTTAACATAATAATATACATTCAGTGCTTAGCCTTGTTGGCTTTTTTTTTTTTTATTGTTCACTTACCTACTATATTTTATACCAGTCTCTAGCTATAGCTGACATAATAAGAATAAGAAGTTAAAATGTGTATCTTATATTAATTTCAACATGGTTTTATGTTGAGATCTAATTGCACCGAACTATTCCAAATCTTTTTTATTTAACGCACTTTTTTAAATGAACAAACTGTACTAGCCTTGCATGGGTTTATCCGAATTCCTGGTTGTTTCCTTCTCTTAGTTTAAACATAAAAATCTTTTTCATAAATGTGTGTTTAAAATGAACAAAGTTCCACTAGCCTAGCATTGTTTTGTTTTTATTAGCTTCTTTACTATCAATGATTTTAAGGAAAAACTGTTTATAGCCAAGATACACTATGTGGACTAAAGTATTTGTGCAAACCTGTTAATGATTGAATTCAGATGTTTCAATCAGACCACTTATCCCCAGTAAAGGGTAATCTTAATGCTGAAGCAAGACAAGACCAAAACATCTCAGACAATGCTATGCTTCTTTGCAATTTTATGGCAACAGTTTTAGGAAGGCCCTTTTCTATTCCAACATAACTGTGTACCAGTGCACAAAGCAAGGATCTATAAAGATATAGTTTGATCAGTTCGATGTGGAAGAAATTGACTTTAGAGCCCTGATCTCAACCCTATCAAGCACCTTTGAGATGAACTGGAACGGAGATTGTGAGCCAGGCCTTCTCGTCCACGGTCTACAGAATGAATGGACTGCCTTCCAAGAAAAGTGATAGCTGTTACAGTTGCAAATGAGGGTCCAACTTTATATTGAAGTATACTGTATGTATTTGGATACAATGTCATTGGCCAAATACCTTTGTCCATATAGTGTACTTTTTTAATAGGTATTATTATAAGAACGTTAAAATGTAATATGGTTTAGGTTAAACATGTATTTGATGGGTTTTTGTTTGACTAAATGTCATCTTAAAGTTACATTATCCATTTTATGTAACTGTAGTTATATATAAGGGACAGTTATACTGTCGTTTATAAATACATTTATACTAATCTTTTCTTCTTACACCAGCACTATTCGCTTTCTATTAAAAGAAGCACTCGAGTCAAAGAATCCTAAAGACAGCTAAACCGTTTAAAATGGCAAATCATTCATTTTATAGCACATGCCTACAAAAAAAAAAAAACTCTTAATTTGACTCGCTGATGTAATGGATAAATGCAGGACATTCGGTTTATACAACGTCGACATACGCCTCGAATGTTTATCGCACACGTTTCAGCAGCACTCACAAAACCGTCTAGGTCACATTGTAAAAATTTTAAAGGAAAAACCTTTTGCCATATCGGGTAAGATCTCTGCCCTGACCCTTGCATGCGTTTAGCTGTCTTCCTGCTGCGACGTCTGCAGATAATAAACAGTCTGAAGGCTCCAAGGAGAGAGCCTGCTCATTTTCTGCCCTCTGTTTAAGGCAAAGGGGGTGATTTTCAAGACTGTCATTTCCAGCCTCATGATTAAGGTTTTTGCGATGACAGCGACTCACATGCAGAGCCAGTTTTTTAAAGGCCTAACTACTCTGATTGTACGTGTCGAGTTGGCATTTTAGTTTGAGCAATATTGTCTGTAAAACCAATGCGATCCCCAGCACCACCCAGCTCTATTGTGTCTCTTAGGTTTTAAATCTATATTAAACCTACACTACACATAAACCTTAAAACTACACATAACTTTGAAATTTCTTTAAAATACTTTAAAGATCTTTATTTGCGCATTAACATGTAAATCCATTTAATATCTCATTCTTGAAACATCACCGTTTGAAAAAAATGTAATGTTTTTGTTCACATTCTCTCAACTCTGTTATCTTTACAGAATCACCCCGTGAAATATTTTATACTTTCCACAGGTCACATGTTCAACTTGGAAACAGCATCATCCAGACTTCCTGAAGACCTTCATAAGAAGTTAAGTAAGTTATTCCATTCCTTTGTCTTCATTTGTTTAAAAGGTTTTTTTAATTGCTTTTGCTTTTTTCTGTCACATGATCAGTGATGCAACACCACCAGGTGGACAAAATAGTGGCTCCTGTAGTTGAATAAATGTGTTTGCTGACCGTTCCCAGTCTGTTACCGACACTGCAGTTTCCCCAGCAGTCATGAACTTCTATAATAAGGTGCCGTCATCAACCACAAAAGTGAAACTGGTATAAAAGGAGGTTGATGATGCCTCTACACTGACCTTCAAGTATTTGTTTTTAATATTTCTCAGGATTTTCTACAATTTCCGTGATTTAAAGGATTTTGCAAGCACTGAAATCTTAACACTTTTTTCCTTGCTCCCATTTGTTGCCAATTTGTCTCGACTAAAACTCAACCAACATATTTTGATACTAAATTGCACATGTACATGTCCCTAAACAAAACAAGGTGCAAGGTGATTTGCATGCTGAAAACCATTTTCACATAATAGTTTTGCATATGTGCTTTTTAACACTTTTGTAATTTTTAGAAACAAATGTAAAAAAAATTCTCTATCAGTTTAAAAATGTACAATGTAAAAATAAAACTAAATGTTTTTCTCAAAACGGCCAAAATGGATTTATTTTTGTTTTAAAATCTTTCATATATTTGTCTAAATGGTGACAGCAATTCAAACCAAGATTTTTATTTATATGTTTTACTCATTTTAGACATGACATGAACCACAGAAGAACACTTTTCAGTAGCTTAAAAATGTTTGATTGCTCCAAGTGACTGTTTGGTCATTTATTCACAAATATCCTTGTATGTACATTATTATGTAATGCTAACAGGATGATTAAAAATATGAAAATGATGAAAAATATTTATTTTTAGTTCTTTGTGGCAAAAACAAAAATGATTAAAGATTTGTTTCAGTGCCACAATAATTAGAAGGTTCTTCATGAAACCACCAAAGTTTCTTCTTTAGGACTCACTGGTTTCTGACACTGACGACTTTTTTTTAAGTCTAGTATTTAAGAGCAGATCGTTAATGAGTCCTTACAAAGATTCAAGGACTTTTGATGGAACATATGTTGTTTATATTTTTATTTATGTAACTGACGTTTGGTTTTTGTTTTTGGTCTGTGGCGGGGCAGGGCGTGGTGTTATAGGAAATAATCAAGAAAGAGGTGGTGGGTGTGATGTGGCCTAAAACAAAGCGGAGTCAATGTTACTACCTGGTGGTGATTATTTTTCTATAAAAGTGTTTCATTTATCTTACACCACAGGCACTTTCTAATATTAACAAAAAAAAAAAACTTTTTAAAAATACTTTCATATTTACATTTAATGTTGTGGAACATCCATGAAACAAGTTATTTATTTAGATTATAGCAGCTGTAAACACTTGTTGCCTAACAAGCTGCTCCTTTTATCCTCTCTCTTGAAGTTAAAATGACAAAATTACACCGCTTGTCATGTTCCTGAGAAACTACAAAGTGTAAATATCTTTGTCCTGAAGTCTTTCACAAAGCACCGATGCTCCTGATTTCTTCCATAAACATTAAATATGTGTCAATTATGCAGAAAACACCAGATGAATTAATATATATATATGTATTGAATTAATGTATATATATGAATATGTATTATATATATATATTTTTTCCAATTATGTTGTACATGTGCCAAACAAGTACTCGTGAACTGGTGGTTACTATAGAAATGATAATATATGTAAACAAGACAGACAAAGAACACCTTATGACCAACCAGTCAAGAAATGAATAGTGCTGTTAGACCGTACAGTATTATTTACTGTATTTATAACAACATTATAATATACATTGTAATTTAATGTAAAAAAAAAATCTTACATCGAGAGACCCAGAATAAATAAGTTTGCCACCCCGGAGGTGTAACACAGTCAAAGGAAAGTGCTGTCTGCCCAATTCTACATACTGTACATGAGCTTACAGATGCCCGTGATTTTTTTTTACTAATATACCAAATCACTAATATTGATGGGGAAAAAAGTATGCTACCCATTTTTTCCATTTCACAAATTTTGCTCTTTTGGACTCCCCACCATGGCAGGATTCAGACTAACAAACAATAACTTTAAAGTTTCCCGCTTCGTCTCTTGGAAGCTCATGTCAAGACTTTTTTTGTGTAAGGCTGTCAACAGGTTGTACAGGCTACTGTAAGAGGTTTCATGAAGGTGAGTGAAAAAGTGTTACAGGACGAGATCAAAGCACAGCAGTAGCCTCATCCGACACCGCACCGTCCCCTATCGTGTCCCGTCATGCTCGTAATTACACAAAGCTTTCTTACTCAGAGCCAAGCCCTAACACTCCATCGAACACCTCTCTCTCTCTCTCTCCCTCTCTGTCTCTTACACACACACATGAACACTTTTGACACAGAGCTGTACGTCTCAGTCACATGAGGCGGACCGCATTCCAGCGGTCGAGGCTTTAATAACAGGGCCGGCTGTGTATTCTTGCATGCTCTGCTCCACTTTGCTCTCTGTAGGACGGCTGACCAATTCACATCGCTTCGACATCCACAGAACACACGTGTTATATTACAGCAGATCAATCAGTAGTCTGTACTGATGCCAGTCAGAGTTGGAGCCTTAAGAGATCTTAAGAAACCAAAACAAAAATCCGGCGCCAAAGACCATTTGTAGTATTAAGTTCTTCTAATCTGCTATTGGGTTAACGTTATGTTAGCTTAAATGTTGCACTAGCAATGTAGACGCCAAGTATCACTAGCTAAGAGATAGCTAGCATTAATCTGTAAAGTAACATAAAGTAAAATGTTGTTTTGTACAAGATCTTATAGTGAAATACTTTGTGACCTTCTAACAATTACAATTGTAATGTATTTTTTTTTTGGTCATTTTTATTGATTAATGTTGGTAGTTAAAATCTAATACCCTTGAAAATACCCTTTGCTTTTTTTTAGTCTGTTGTTAGCAGCAAGCTATCCAGCTTATGCTAACAATATGCGTGTTAACATTTCTATATTACGCCATCTTGCAAAAGGCGGAGCTTTAAACTAAATCCGGATTTCTAAGACTGTTTATATACTGTATTAATGTTTGCTAAAAAAAAAAGCAATGTTTGCTTCAAAGCTGCATTTTGCATTGAGCTAAACTGATGGCCAAAAGCTCCACATACACATTAGTGACGTTAGTCTTGCAGCCTAAACGCAAAACACAGCATACACCATGGTTGATTGATTACATTTGGGGAAAATTGTGTAAATGGACTATTCCTGTATTGAATGTCATGGTGGGATGGAGGAGAGCCAGGAGAGCATTAAGACCTCCTGATCAAGATCAGGTAACTGTAGTGACCCGGCAGCTGGATCGAATAAAGGAGAAACAGGAAGAGATGCAATCGGCGCCTCTGACGAGATTAAGTCGAGGGAGAGGCCTGGACGGCAGAGCTGAGTGAATGGGGTTGTCGAGATAATGCTTAAGGTCAACGTTTAGCCTGGAGCTCTGGACAGATTAACACTAGGCAGGACATTAGCCATGGACGCTTAACTGCTGGGTCAAAAGACTTGTTTGATAAAGCAGAAATTACATTTATCTTTAAAGCTCTTTATATGTATAATGTATCTTTTATATGAACAATATATCTGACACAAATGTGAACCAACACAGAACTTACATGCATATTCAATGCTAAGCGTTGAAACACAGCAAATATATATAGTATACTAAATACTTCATAATAAAATTCTTTATTTTACTTTTGTACTATAATGATAAAAGAAACACTTATGCAAGCTCAAACTCACATCTGGATCATGTATGTGTGAATTTGAACATATTTATATTTTATTAGTTACATAACTGTTAAAGATAACTGATTATAATTGCATAATAAAAAGTTGTTTATTCAGTGAGAAAGAGTTAACTAGCACTAACATGATACATTATAGTAATTTAAGTAGCCGTTGGCGGCATGGTGATGTAATAGTTAGCAATGTGAACCCGCACCTTCAGGGTTGGGGATCACTTTCCACCTCAGGTCTGTGTGTATGGAGTTTGCATGTTTTCCCCGTGCTTGCTGGATTTCCTCTGGATACACTCTGGTGGCTAACTGGTGTTTCCAAATTGCCCGTAGTGTGTAAGTAAGTGTGTGAATGAGGGAGTGCTTGTGTGCCCTGTGATGGATCCAGGGTGTACCTTCCTTTATACCCCGCGTCCCTTGTACATGATAATGGTACAGAGAACGAGTGACTGATGAGCTAATAGCTGTTCGTGTTAGCTAGTTTTTCTAGTCTGCTTATATCTAGCTTTGTTAGGTTTTACATCCGTGGTGAGCAGGAAAGAATCTTAGAAAACATGGTTTGTCAATCTTTAAGGAGGATGAGCTTTAACAAAAAGGTGTGAATATGAATCTGGGGCTATAGTGCACATGTGCTGTGTAGCCAAAATAGTTTTGAAGAAATCAAAGATTGTGTAGCGAGAAAGTTTTCTAAACAAAAATCCGGCGCCAGAGACGATTTGTAGTATTAAGTTCTTCTAATCTGCTATTGGCTTAACGTTATGTTAGCGTAAATGTTGCACTAGCAATGCAGATGCCAAGTATCACTATCTTAGCTAGTGATACTTGGCGTCTACATTGCTAGCATTAATATAGCTAGCATTAATCTGTAAAGTAACATACAGTGAAATCCTTTGTGACCTGCTAACAATTACAATTGTATTGTATTTTTTCATTTTTATTGATTAAAGTATGGCATGTTGGTATGTCAGTTAAAATCTAGTACCCTTGAAAATTCCTTTTTTTTTTAGTCTGTTGTTAGCAGCAAGCTATTCAGCTTATGCTAGCAATATGTGTGTTAATGTTTCTGTCTTACTCCATCTTGCAAAAGCTTGCACAGAATAAACAGTTTAAGAGAAATGCAGGAAACTTTAAATTAAATGTTTTTTTTTTTTTTAAAGAAAAGACACAGTGAGTTTTTGTTCTGAAAGTACTTTCTGCTCAAACATCATAACGACTTTTTGTGTGTCTGAACACAGCCGGTGTGTGAGTGCGCTCTGTATATGTTTAGCAGCAATTTCCAAACCTTCCCACTTTTCATTCCTTCCGCTCTTGATTTCCAGGATTTCCTGACAGGCCGCAAGTTGGCAGAGACGGCACGGGCCAGTTTATTTAGCGGCTGTTTGCCTGTGAAGCTCTAACATGTGTTTAGTTTTAATCTGCTAAGGCCATCGAGGGCTGCATAATAACCGAGGGCGGCGGAGAGGTGCTGCGAGGGCTTTAGGGCTCTTCGGAAGACACCGGAGCTGAAAAACAGTCCCGATGGCCAGAAGAAACGCATGACTCAGCAGAAACTCGGTGCAGAGTTATAATTTGGCTTTCAAAAAATAGAGCCCAACCACTGAATACCATCCTTCTGTGTGCTCTCTCTCTCTCTCTCTCTCTCTGGCTCATCTAATTATGGGTCCGGAAGATTGCAGGGTTTAAGTCATCTCCACAAGACTGGCCAAAACTGGAGTCTTTGTGTGTGTGTGTGTGTGTGTGTGTGTGTGTGCACTGCGGATGCAGAAAAACACACTTTGTGCTGTAACTTATGTCTTTTTTTTTTTGCTCATTCTGTGCCTCGGTGTCCCTCCCTCTCTTTCTGTCTCACTGTCAAAATAAATATTACAAATACTTTCCCACTTTCGTCTTTTAGGAAGATTGGAAATGCTTCTGTGGTGAGCTACAGTGCAAGAACAAGCGCTTAAAGAACTTTCAGGGACCATTAAAAAGTGGTTTCCATATGCTAATAATCACAAAAGCAAAAGCCACATGGAGGCCAGGTTGGGAATGATGACTTTCTTGGGGTGGCAATCTAGGCTGCACTCTTAAACTAAAGGAGTGTCTGGGGTGGAATCATTAATGCTACTGCAATGAATATGTGTCTTTCAAGATGAAAATCTGAATGGAGTATACATTAAAGGCAGCACGGTGGCATCGTGATTAGCACTGTCACTTTGCACCTCCAGGGTCCGTGTTCAACTCCCGCCTCAGGGTCTGTGTACGTATGAGTTTGCATGGTCTCCCCATGCTTGGTGGGTTTCCTCTGGGTGCTCCGGGTTCTTCCCACAGGCCAAAGACATGCACAG
>JAOVVB010000023.1:2241403-2253099 GCA_028570985.1 Heterobranchus longifilis | reverse complement strand
AGTACCCCCCCCCCCCCCCCCCACACCCCACACTTACCGATCAGCCATAACATTAGGCTCACCCGCCTAATATTGAGTAGGTCCTTCTTTCGCCACCAAAACAGTGATGCGCTGTGTGTTCTGATAACTTTCTACTTAAAACAGCATTAAACATTTTAACAATTTGATCTACACTAGCGCTCCTACAGGATTGGACTACACGGGCCAGCCTTCACTCCCCATGTACATCAGTGAGTCTTGGCCACCCATGACCCTGTCGCCAGTTCACCGGTTTTCCTTCCTTGGATCACTTTTGGTACGTCCTGACCACTGCAGCCTGGGAAAGTCCCACAAGACCTGCAGTTTTGGAGTTGCTCTGACCCTGTCGTCTAGACATCACAACCTGGCCCTCGTCATAGTCACTCAAATCATAGTCTACCCATTTTTTTCTGCTTCCAACACATCAACTTCAGGCAAAAAGGTTCACCTGCTGCCTAATACTGTATATCCCACCCAGTTCCAGTTGCCAGTGTTGTACATGTAACTAGCTAATATGAGAAGGGCCAGAGCAATTCCAGTACTGCAGCTCATATACGTACACTGTACATTAGTTCCATTAATCCTCGTTGTTAAAGAGACAATTTTCAATTACAGCAGTTCTGACAATCACATGATATATTATTGTTTCTACGGTAACCACTTACCACCGCAGATGAGCCACAAAATCACAGCTAATGCTTTAAATACTGGCTGTTATTTAGCAAAATTATTTATTTAGAACAGTATTAATCGTTCATATGCTGCTATTTTATTTGTCTTTTATAAACGTTGTGTTTACAGTATCATCGCCTTGTAACAGACGCAAACTTTTCCGACATGGACGAGATTACACTTTTTCTGCGGTTTCCTGTTGTGGGGGGGGTTGTCTTGTTGTTCAAGAGACAGTCACTAATGAAGGAAGAACTGTGTATAGCTGCCTGATGTCCCTAATATTAAGCATGAATATAAATAGATAAACCATAAAAGCTGTTCTTGAATAAATAAATAGGACGTAGTATAGATTATGTTAATTAACGGCATATAACAACAACAACAAAATAATAATAATAACAACAAAAGTAAAGGCATTAACTTGAAATGATGTATAAAAGACAAGATTATAGAAAAAGATAAAAACTGTTAATTTTAATAAAAAATATGTATTTATATATTTATATTTAACGATTATAAACTCGATATCTGCATGAACATAGCTTTTACAGAATTGAAACAGAGTAAAATACTGGAGCAGGGAAGAGCGGAGAGAGTGATGAAGGAAAACACCACCACAAGGTCGTTTCAGTCTCATAAATACAGCATAATGGAAGGTAACGAGTCTGTGTGATCAGGGTCGAGTACATGTTTACTGTGATTATTCGGTGCAGGACATTCCGACACAATATATATATATATACACACAGACACACACACACACAAACACACACACGTCAGGGGAATGAAAGGAGTCCAGGACTGAAGGAGTCGTGCTTTATGTGCTTGATTGTATGGTTGGGGATCTGTAACAGATACGTCCTGCTGATTATAACTGCAATGGGGACAGAAAATGCAGATAATGTAAGAGTAGTGCGTTTTGACATCTCTGGGTGCTTTTGTGTTGGTTTTTCTTTATTGGTTTAAAGGAACATTTTGAGCTAAAATACTGTACCTGGGAGGGGGGAAACCTTATTAACCAAGATAATACATGTTGCACACACACACACACACACACACACACACACACACACACACACACACACACACACACACACACACACCACTTAAACCACACGCAGTCCTAGCTAGTATCGACTCTTTGACTAGCCTAGCTTACTCTTATAGATTAGTTTTGTTATCATTAATAACAGAGATGATGAAATAAAGACTGGCGTCGACCTGATGATGAGGCTATTGTTTGCCCTCGTTTTTAAACATGGAGGCAGAAAATCAAAAGCATATCGACATTACAGGCACGTTGGGGTTCTTTAGGTTTTGATGTATTTGCACCTTTACGCTGGAAATCTTCTCATCCAACATGTTCACTCCCTAATAAGACTGGCACTTTTGTTTGTTCTGCATGTGCGCCCTCTGTCCTGCGGCCTGATTGGTCAAAAATGAAAAGAAAAAACAAGTGCTTCATGTCCCTCGAAGGTTTTCTAAAAACCTTAGAGGCTCCAAAGTGCAGCTGCTTAGCTTTAGGTTAGATTTTATATGAGTTCTGGTGAAAAGAAAAAGAAAAAAAACAGGCGTAACAGGATTTATTTATTTATTTTTTTTAATTAAAGGAACACTCAAAAAGCATTTTTCCGACCTCGACTTTATCCATCAAGAATGTCGATATGTTACTTCTCCTAATAAAATATTCAAGATTTTTTTGTTGTCAAAGTTATTTAAACTCCGATTAAACTCCAAGTCTGCGCAAGAGGGCGCGTGGACGCCATAAAACTACAGTGCTGTAACTAGAAGTTGGATCAAACACCATGTATCCATGTATTATTAACAGGATGTAATACCTACAAGTTTGTTATACACAAGGGCCGTTCAAGTCAAACCGGGACTTTCAGTAACTTTAGTAAAACCTCCCTTTATTTCTCTAAATAATCCCCTGCTACACTAATGCACTTATACAAGTGTTTCACTAGTGCTTAGATACCATTAAGGTGGAACGTTTTCTCAGTAGGCTGTAGCCAGGATTGGACTGCCTGCTTCACGTCTCAAACCCTGGCCTCCCAGGAACTCCTCTCAACTGCGTTTTCAAACATGTGGAAATGGCTTGGAGCGAAGTCGGGACCGTACCGGGGATTTAGCAATAACTATCAACTAATTCCTGTAATGTGCAAGTGATGTTTTACGCTTTTATTCACCAAAAATTTAATTACTATTAAGTCCTGGTTTGACTTGAACGCACCTCGTACCATGAAGTGGATAGTGATTTAATAACTGTACCTAATTCTTTAAACAAGGACAGGTGCAGGTCTTCTTGATCATATTAATTATCGTTTGAATCATATGCAAACTACGGATAGGAAAAATGCCAGTGTTCCTTTAAAGGTCGTTCGTTTTCATGATTTTTGTTCTGGATGTGCTGTCCATGAATACTTACACCTAATTATAGGATTTCTATCAGCTCTGCTTCATTGCTAGACGTACAGTACAGTACGGCACGTGGAGGAAGAGTGCGCAGACTTTAACCGTGTGTTCACACTAAGAAACAGAAATGTCACTGCTGGACATATTGGAGTTGACCAGCTTCTATGTCATAATGAGAATATACAGTATCCAGGATCCAATATCAAATCTGGAGCAATACCCTCGCTGCCCAAGACAAGATTAACTGCCCCTGTTGTTCAGGTCTTTTTTTTCTTATTGATAGTTGCCCGGTGAAAAAAATGTGACAGAGCTGGCCTGTTTTTGTCCTTCTATCATTTAAAATCATTATAGATTTTCCTAGAAAAAGAAGAAAGAAAGAAAAAAACCAATAGCTCAAAGCAAAAGCATCGTGTAAGGACTTGCTGCTTTTTGGTCAGGGGCTTTAGATAACAATAATACACGAGTCTTTCACTACTTGGACATTTATGCCTGTTTGTGTCGGTACTGATTGATGCTAAGGATCTCGCCACACATCACGCCAGTTACTTTTGTTTACTTGGATGTTTTATTTCTTAGGAAACACAGAAAGCTAGCCCTGTACAGCCTGCTGTAATAATATTTACTACAGAGTTACTTCTGCTAGAATCACGTAGGAACCTTCATACTGTAGGTGTTTTTTGTTTAGAAAAGAAAAATAAAAAAGCCAATATATTAGATTTTCTGCTTCAATGCTTCAGTGTCTGTGATTAGTTTTTTCCCCACCAAAACAAAAATGGTACGTTTGTGGAATCTTTGACCAATCATGTGATAACGACATCAGTGTATACCGAGATCACGCGCTACGTTTGGGCTTAAATCCGGTAAAAACTGCTGATTTCTAAATATTTCCAACAACCTTTGAAACAAGACGCTCAGATATGCTTTGTTTGTTTGTTTAAAAAAAAATGAAACACTCTGATGATGTCAGATAGCAGTGATTGGTTAAAGGGTATGATGAACGCATCGTGATCAAGAGGAAGTCGCGTTATCGTTGGAAATCTGGTGCAGATTAAAGGAAATGGGGAAACTCAAAAAAAAAAAAAAAAAGGAGGCGGGAAAAGGTTTAGCGCAACAGTTTTGAAAGGAACAAATAAAAAGCTTAACGGGAACAAGAAAAAGACAACACTGAAACAATTTCAAAAATTTTACCGAAATGATGGACGGCATCCATCCATCCGACAAACAAACTCTACACCCTAAACTCTGAACGTATATACACGACTTACGACACGATCTCAGAGTTCTCCATCCTTTCCGTCAACTTTGATCAAATAAACCTCTGTATAAAATAAAAAACAACAAAGTCGAACGGATGAGCAGCACTTTGGTTTCAATCTTTATCAATGGACGTTTGACCTCTGAACTCAGTAGTGCAGCTTGATTAAGGGTTGTGGAGGAAGACGCTCGGTTCTGAGGACGCACACGGACGCAACGCGAGTCCCTGGAGTCGCTAGAGAGAACTTGAGGTTCGAAAGAGGCGGAGCCTTTGTTCCTTATTCCTCGTGTTCTCTGGACACATCCTGCTCCGTCTCTGATGAGGCGAGGGCGAGGACGAGGATGAAGATGTTCTCTTTGTCTAGAGAGTTTCCTCATCGCCTGGAAAAAGAAAGAAAAAAATGTGTTTACATACTACAACGCAAATATTTTCATTAAATATCCTTGCTCATAAGAAGTTTAACATGTTTAAAGTAAATATTACATATTCGAATATGTTATCGTTTCTATAGCAACGGCTTACACAAAGAGGTAATATGGGATGTTTTGCATAAAGGGTTTTAAAAAAAAAAGCACATTGATGACACGGTTTTCCATAAGGAGACGCTTATTTAACGCTTATGAACGAAATGAGTCTCCGGTGTCAGCCAAAGGAGACTTGTCTATATGCTATGTGTATTACCTGAAGATTCCAGTAGGGGGCATAGTCGAGAATTCTATCAGACAGTATTGCAGGCAATATTGAGGATCTTACTGTAATTTCCATGTCGTACCACATGAACGTAAGATATGTGAGGCATCCATCATGCGTGTAAGTGTACTTCCTGCCCAAGAATAAAACGCCCTGAGATATCCTGATATGGGAAAATAATAATTAACATTACAGAAAATTTTCGCCTTAAGAACTGAAATTTTGCAAGAAATTTGCCTTAATTTACATGTCTTTTCTAAATGTTTTAATGGTTTTTATATGCAAAAATATGATTATAGTGCTGGAAATTGGTAATATTGGTAATGTTTTTTGGGCGGCTAGAGCGGATTATCTGAATTTACATTATTTCCTATGGGAAAATGTGTTTCGCAATACGTAATTTTGCCTTAAGAACGGATTAACTTCACAGGCCGAGGTACTGCTCTACCTGCGCTTCATCACGCCAGTCTAGCGCTGATTGTTTTCCCGAAACAGCACGACTCTTACGTACTGTAACATCTGCTAGAAATAAAGTGATTTATCTCAATTAAAGGAAAAAAAAACAACATGCATGACTGGGGAAACTCGGAAACATCAAACGTGGAATAATACTTCCTTCATAGACCACAGAAGATGAGAAAAAGAAAAGAAAAAGATAAACAAGACAGAGTTTTCCAAAACGCAAGTGCTGCATTTTTCACACAAAGTCATACAATGAAAAGTGCTGACTTTCTTTCTTTTTCATCTTTCTTTTTTTTAATATATTCTCCTGGTGTACGGTCCTGGAAGGGAGTCAGTTCACTGATGAACAGAGTGCACAGATGGCCAGTTGGGACAAACCAAAAGCAATAAACTTAAAGGCTTAATAAATACAGTGCAGCCTTTAAGGTGAGAGACTGAAATTTAATTACATCAGCTCACAATTTTGCGCTCTTTGGTGAACCTTTTGAAAAGAGGCACACAGAACAAAGAAACAGTGGATTTATTCTGGGATTTAATCCCGGTGAGATCCGAGGCATGATTTTATATTATGCTATGTTACATCTCGGCTCGTGTTACAGTCGACGAACGAGCGATTTAATGCAACTCAGAGTTAGTGTATGTCAGCGGCAATTATATACACGTACGTAATAAGCCGTGGTAAAGTAATCACAGTCGATCGGCGTGATAAGGTGGACCTGCTCTTACTCTAACTGAAGTTGAATCAGTTTCTAAAACAGCACGCCTATCCAACGATTACAACTTTTCATTAGAATCTTTTTTATTCACTTTAGACATTTA
Source organism: Heterobranchus longifilis (assembly GCA_028570985.1). NCBI lineage: Eukaryota > Metazoa > Chordata > Actinopteri > Siluriformes > Clariidae > Heterobranchus > Heterobranchus longifilis. The sequence continues at coordinate 2,246,768 of JAOVVB010000023.1, read as the reverse complement.
CAAGTATTCAGAATTTTCCTTGGTGTTCACTCAACACCACGAATTCGCCTTACACACCCATGATGTCACAACAACGCAATTACCATCCTAATATGCAAATTACTGCACCTTAAACAAACATGATCAGTACAGTCATATTTTATATTACAGTGAAACTTTTTTTTTTTTTTTTTTTTACATTCGGTATAATAAATAACAGCAGTGATGTATACCAGCCAAAAAAGTTGTCGTTTCATAAAAGTCAAATTATTGGCCTGCATCAAGCAAAGAAAACAACTACGGAGATTTGAAACAACTAGAATTAGGTTAAAAAAAACAATCATAAATGGAGATCACATAAACGCTTGGTGAAGTTGCCCATCAGAAAACCACTTGCTAACTTCTCTATGCATCTTCTATACATCTGTTGCTTCTGCTGCTACATCTTTGGTACAATATTTGACCAATCCCATCAGCAGTCTTCTAAAACATGATCAGAACAGAGTCCCAGAGTCTGAACCAGCAGCTTTTACGTTTAGGTGAAACAAGTTTGTTCCAGTTCTCCTTTGAATATATTATATAATCTATAAACAGGTACTCCGTCATTAGCATCTCTTCTTTTCTAATACAGGTAGTCCCTGACTTACGGACAAGTTCTGTTCCAGGAGCACGTTCGTAAGTCGTATTTGTTCTTAAGTCAGACAAAGTGAGTCTTATACACTTTTGACTGGAATATACAATGTAAACCATACCAATTCACTAATTTTGTCCCCTTTCCCCACACTGGCATCAAGTGGCCAAAACCATAATTGCTTAAGAAAATGAATCTCACAGTGAGCTGTTTTCCACTGTATTGGACTGTGAACTTTGTTTTGTTGAGGATTTTCCGAAATTAGGATTATTCACCATCAGAACAGCTTTACAGGACAGCCATTTTCTATCATTGTGCTCCCGGACTGATTCATTGAAACCGGTGAGACGGACTAATTTCTCCCCCTCTACTTCTGCGATTGAACCTGAAGTAGAACCGCGGTCTGCGGAGACTCCTTCCATAAATGTTAAACATCTCCTTATAGAAAACTTTGCCATATCAATTATATTTAATAATTTGTCATTAGGTTTAGATTATTGTCGCTACTGACTACTCTGTCAGAGCTGACAAAAAAAATTAATCAACACCGTCTGACCAATCATACCTGAGAATTTGATGACAGTGCTACATCATATTCAGTAGATTTCAGGAAATTTTACTTAGAAGACTTTAAGGATCAAGTAATTTTGAAGGCGTTTGTTTTTTAAGCGCCCGTACCTCTGTTTGACTGAGTCTAAAAGCTGAGTGCTGGCCAGCTCCAGGTTCCAGTCACACATCTCCAGGATCTTGTGACACTCCACTCTGGACTTCAGACCCAGACAGAAGAGCTGCTCCACCTGTAGAGATAAAAGGAGACAAAAAAACTAAAAATAAACCCTCAGTGTAAAATATAGATTTTTGGGAGTTCACGAAATTGGGGGAAAGGGGGCTTAGAGAGAATTCCCTCATCTCATTATTTGGCATTATCTATCTCAGAGACCGTGAATGATGAAAACGCTACCTTCAGATAATGCACAGCTTTCTGCACGTTCCAGCTGTGGTTCTGCAGGGCCTTCTGACACTCCTCGATCGTCACACCGTGCACCGCTTCCTGCACCTGAAGCCAAACAAAACCATTAAAGTGACATACTGTATGTTACACACATACTAACCAGGTGTCTGGAGCAATTCTCTACTTACTGTGCCAAATATTTACAGTATATATACAGTGATACCTCGGGATTCGCCTTAAAAGCTAGACATTTGCAAGCAATTTGCCTTGGCATACAAGAGACAGAGTCGGTCACGCGTACATCCGGTGGTGCGTACTGTACATCTGGTAGCCGATCAAGACTCGTTTGCGTCAATGGAAAGCCAAGCAAGTTTTCTTTTGTGTGCTTTTTTTTTCCCCGTTTTGTGCAAGACTTCGTGAAGACATAGCACTATGGGTCCCAAGAATGTTAGCAAGGACGGTAGCAAGATGAAAAAGGAGCCACTTTCTATTTGTTTTTTAAAGCAGCCGGTGCCAAGAGGAATCATAAATTAAGGTTAAGTGAGGTTTAATGTCTATTTACTTAATATTTTACTTCCATTACATGTCTTTTCTAAATGTTTTCATTGTTTTCTATGCAAAAATATGATTATAGTGTTGGAAGTTGGTAATATTGGTGATATTTTATGGGTGACTTGAACGGATTCTTTGCATTTACATTATTTCGTTTCGCAATTCGAAATATCGCCTTAGGAACTCACTCCTGGAATGCCAAAGTACAGCTGTATATATTTAAAAAAGATTCAATTTGATATACTTCTGACATTCTCTCATTACTCACTTGTTTGACTCTGTCAGGATTTGTCGCTCCTTCCGCCCTGCAACCCGACCCTTCGGTACTGACTTTGTTCAGACTTAAGGAGTTCCTGATGCCTGCTGCTCTGGCTGGTACACTGCTGTTATTATTGCAGGACAAGTTTGATTTTGTCTCCCCCTGCTGTTGCACCATGGGTCGGACTGTAGCCGTGTTGACTGGCCTCCTCTCGTCCTCTTCTGCTTCCTTGAAGAACTTGTCAAAGCGGTCTAAGTATGTGGGCCTCTCGGGCAGCAGGTAGTAGTGCGTGCTGCTGACTTTCTTGCCATCTCGGACAATCGGCAGTATGCAGGGTCCTTTGGCAGCTTCTTTGTCTTTGCCTTGGGCCTGGATAACTTTGGGTGCAGCGTATTTGGGGTCAGAGCCAAAGCTCTGTGTGGTGGGCATCAGCTTGCCTGGCGAGGTTGAGAGGTAGTGTGCGGTACGGTTCATTGGGCTAGGCGTGCGAGAGAGCGACTGAGACAGAGGATCCCTTGGAGGAATCTGTGGCGGACGCTCCTTCTCATCCTCACAGCAGGAGGCTGGGGACAGGTCACGTGACCAGCGGGAACAGTCGCTTTTTGGAGGTCGAGGTGGGATCGGGACTCGAGGGGGGACCTGGGGCTTGTCCTCGTGGGTGGACAGGAAGATCTGGCGATAGGGATCGGGACTTACTGAGCCTACAGGGACATTCAGACGCCTCATGCACTCCTGCTGAAGCTCCTGAAAGATCTCAGCTGACTGCGAGAAGGTGCGAGACCGGCTCTGGTTGCTGGGGAGGAAGAGATCATCCTCTACTCTGAGTTTATCCCCGTACCCGGGAGTGCAGGGGGCACACGGAGAGCCTGGTTCATTGGGAACTCTCATCTCTGCACTGTTGATCGAGCTTACCTCGATGTCGTCTTCGTCCTGCGCTACGTCATCGTATGCTGGAGGAGGTGGAAGAGGTCTCGAGTCCCAGTCTACCACCGGAGTGGGGTGAAGCGGCCGGGGCAGAGTCCGGGACGGACTCTGGGGTGGGGTACAGTCCAAGATGTTTTCTGCCTCCAGGGCCAGTCTCGCAAGATTAAGGACCTGAGACTCCATAATAGGAGAGGGGGTAGTAGAAAACATTTCCTCACCAAAATCTATAAGAGAGACCTCAGTGGGCGTACCACCTCCTGGGGTTCGGTGGCCATAAATGGACCGATCGCTCAGCTTGGTGGCTGGAACCCAAGCTGATGGCTTCAGTTTCAGACCCTTTGTGTTGGGCTTTTTTAACGAGAGGTGCCTCAGGCCTGAGGACGTTAGATCTTCATCTGTAACTGGGTCGTAGTTCGGCTCTAAAGTCACATGAAGTACAAGAGAAGCTTAGAATAGTCTTTGGGAATACTTTTTGCATCAAACTATTAACGGCTATAAAACAATACGACAAAGTAAAATGGCCAGACAGCAACGTCTCTAGACCAGTGAGATAGGCCAGTTTATTATCATTTTTAAGTCCCGACAATAAAATATGTAAAATAGTACAGATAAATAAGTTTCCAACAACATGTGACATGGCAAGTATCTAAACATTTTTCTTTTCCCTGCACAAACGACTTGGATGGAACCCTTGCGATAATCTTGCATCAAGTTCCCTGCTTATTTTTCTAATTTTAATACATTACCAAAAAGGATTTAGTCGAGGCCCAAGTGACTCACAAACTGAGAAACCTAATAAATACTTCACGTACCCTGATAAAATCCATTTGTCAGTGGGATTAAGATCAACGCCAAAGTAATCAATCTCGATAACATCCTGCTGCACAAATTCTTTTAAATAAATCTAAAGAAAGTAAGGACCATGAGCTTAGAGTAGACTCTTAATACCTGAGGGAGCATAAAAAAACGATTTCTGTGAAATTATTATTCATGTCAGATCTCGGAGGAGCTTAAGTGGTGACAGAGTGCAAAAGAAAAAGAAAGAAACTGAAAAAAGAAAGAAAAGGAAAGATACAAGCTGGAAAGGATAATTCGTGGGACCTGAACTTACTCTTTATGAGCAAAGCAGGTTGAGGGGGTCGAGGGGGCGGATCCTCTGAGCAACAGCGGGCCGGGAAAGGAATAAAAAGAGCGCAGAGACAGCACATGCAGGTGCAACCGAGGAAGAAAAGGTAAAGGAGGGGGAAAAAAACGTTAGGGATTGTGAAAAAGCTGCATTAGCCAATGTGAATTAAAGCACTAACGAAAGGGGAAGTAAATGTACTTTTGGCTCGTCCGGGAAGCTGCGTGGGCCTGGGAGCGTTCAGATCGAGTCCGAGGACATCCGGAGGGTCCATGGGGTTCCCCAGATACAGACTGTGGAGAGAAGGAAATAGTGTGATCAGCGTTTGGGACGAAGCTCTGAGTGGGAAGCAATACAGGGTGTAAAAGAAACCATATGTAGCAGTTTGCTGCCCTCTAGTGAAGCATGTGATATGAAATCTGTATTTACAACTATGCTCCTGACTCTCTCTGGAACAATTTAACGGTTCGTAGCCTAAAACTATAGAAATATGGCAAGAATCTAAAGTATGTTGTGGCTAGATAGCCAGTTTGACCTACAATATCCTTCTTTGATAATATTTAGCACATTTCTCAAATATTTAAATTGGAAAACATCTTTAATTTGATTACTTTTGTTTTTTTAAGCATATTTGACACACTTAAAGGATTGAGATCAAACTCATTTTAATTGTACACAAAGATCTTCCTTGTCTTTCAGATGTTCCCTTTTCTTTTCCCTTTTTTTTTAGCTGTTCCCTTTCTGCATCCATCTGACCCTATCCTCTGGATCCTCTTCTCGTTCGCCAACTATAACTTCATGTTCTGTCTCACTACATCCATAAATCTCCTCTTCGGTCTTCCTCTAGTCCTCCTGCCTGGCAGTTCCTACCTCAGCATCCTTCTACCGATATATTCACAATCTCTCCTCTGAACATGTCCAAACCACCTCAATCTGGCCTCTCTG
>JAOVVB010000023.1:2204251-2218265 GCA_028570985.1 Heterobranchus longifilis | reverse complement strand
CCCCTTTGACTAAAACTGACAGGTAGAGAGGCCACACCCCCTTTGACTAAAACTGACAGGTAGAGAGGCCACACCCCCTTTGACTAAAACTGACAGGTAGAGAGGCCACACCCCTCAAATAAAACTAACAGGTAAGGAGGCCACACCCCCTTTGACTAAAACTGACAGGTAGAGAGGCCACGCCCCCTCAAATAAAACTGACAGGTAAGGAGGCCACACCCCCTTTAAATAAATGACAGAGAGGACACGCCGCATTTGAATAAAAAAAAGAGGCCACACCCCTTTTTTTATCAAATTGACAGGTAGCAAGGCCACACCCCTTTTGAATAAAACTGAGGTGCCACACCTCTTTTAAATAAAACTGACAGGAACAGAGCCCACAACCCATTTTGATAATAAATGACAGGTAGAGAGGCCACACACTCTTTTGCTGGAACCCATTTTATTTAACTTTGTGAGCAATTTTTGATCATGATTTCAACTTTTTAGAGATATTTAAACGCATCGGCACCATTTCACCCCCAAATTACACCGCAACTGATGAAGTTTTGGTTTTGTCCCTAACTCCAGTTCATTCCCTATTTAGAGAATGTGGACAAATCAGCATGGCTGCTCAGAGCGTCAGAAATAAAGAAAGTAAAAGCTTTTTTTTTTTAAACCAAAAAGTTTTAAGTTACAATGGACACTGCAAGACCGATGCATCTCCATCATAAATGTAATAAATTATTTTAATCGATTTTGGAGTCAACTTGGTGATACATGAAACGGCACACAAAGGAATCACGATTCAAAACTAAATGCGCACTCAAACCAAGGCGATCTTTAGAACTCTGGTATCCACAGCGATCAGCGTTTCACTGGATGTGCTACAGTATGTGTTCGGTTTTATTCTGAAGTGTCGTACTGGACGAGCTCGTGATCTGTGTTTGTTTATTTATTTGATGATGTCAGAGCAGTTCAGGGCCACACTGTGTCTATTCATCGCTCGTCCACCATTTCTCTGGAAACATAAAGCTGACCAGTGTTTCTTTAACGCGCAGCTTCCCTGTTATTCATCAAACCTCCTCCGTGTCCCGACTCTGGAACAATGCCGTATTTACTGAAGCAGCTGAATTACGCTCTGCTTAGTGTACAATGTTAAACAGAACTGCTGATATGAGGAGATTAGTCAGCATGAATAATACACTCAAACCAGACTATCCCTCCACACACACACACACACACCTCCTCCTAGTTCTCCTGCCTGAATGACCACACAGCTTCCTCTTAATCAGCTGAGCAAACTAAAATGACATCATATCACTTCACGTCCTAACAGCAGTGTTGTTCTTCACTGCGCTTCATGACTTAATGGCAACCACAATGAAAAGCCACATGAAGGAGCCATGACAGAACGTCTGAAACGCTGGCCTCCCAGGAACTCCCAGGACTGTACGTGGGATGTGGTAATAACTCCCAGCTGAGTTCCTGAAACGTGCAAGTGGTGCTGGTGAATGATCATGCGTACAATCATTTTTGAGTTTGAGTAGAAGTTATCCTCTCACCCCCTCAGTGCTGTCTGCTGTCCAGAATTTTACCACTTGGTCACAGGTTGGCTGCAGTTGTTATAGAGTCATGGAGTGAATCAAAAGTTTGGACGCTCCAGACTGAAGTAAAGGTTCACGCCGGGAAAAAAAAAAAAAAAAAAAAAATCAGGATTGTTCTAGAACTAGAATTTGTTTCCAAACTTTAAGTAACTTAGTAGTTGATTAAAACTCTTTAAAAGGCAGCGTTCACAAAGTGAAATTCGACTTTCATGTTGAAAAAAAAAAAAATACCTATATTAAATCTGAATAAGAGTTACCTTAAATTTTCTAGACAAAATTTAATTGTAACTGAACTACTAGCCTCATTTGTGTTTATAATACTTGTTTTTAATGCCATACAGGCCCTTATGAAATAGTAAGTTTTTTTTTGTTTTTTTAGGTGTACTTGGCTTTCATCTTTAAAAAAAAATTAATAAAATGTATACAGAATCTGAACATTAGTTACATTTAGTGTTCCTTCCATCAAAGAAAATAATGCCGAAAAATATTTGTTGATGACCTTTTTTTTTCCTGTGACGAGACGATGACGAAATCAGCATGCAATATTGTTGATGAAAAAAAGAGGAGACTAAAACGTGGTTTAAAAAAAACAAAACAATAAAAACATCTGTCTTTATCTTCGTCAACATATAACTTCCGTCACAATCCACCGCGATACGTTGTTCGTTCATTACAGCATGAGCAGCATTGTTTCCTGGGTCACGGCGCGCGGCGTATCAGGAGCAGTTTGTGCGTGTAATGACGGGATGTTACGAGCTCAGTCGTCTTTAAGTTTTTGTCATCAGAGTAGTATTACTCGGCCGAAAGAGAAGAGCTTTATATTGACCCGGGAAAAAAAAAAGTAATATTGGTTACATTTTTTCTTAAAAAGTAGTAATATTGAGGGGAAACAGTGGGGGCACACAATTGCTGGAAAAAAATATAAACAACCTGAAGAGATGCATCAAGGCAGATCATAAAAATCTCAAGCTAGGTTTCTGGTAATCATGTTTTGTTATATGTGATTCGTATAATGTGTATTTTATTTTATAGTTAAACCATTGCCAAAACCATTAATAGATAAAATAAATATCATTAGCTGAAAACATCAGATAAAAAGATAAATTTTAAAATGTTAAGATTATTCTTTCGTGAAAAACAAAAAAAAAAGGATTTTAGCTAGACTACGCTAGTAGGGTTAGTTAATAATAATCTTTATAAACTGCTAAAGTGTTACATTTTCATTGACTAAAACTAGACTTAAATATATACCAGTTCCTTTGACTAAAACTAGACTAAAATGCCCAGACTTTTAGTCGACTAAAACTTGACTAAACAAAAATGGGACTAGATTGACTACATATGATAAAAACTAGCGGGGACATTAACCCCCGGGAGTCAGACTAAGACTAAAATAGCTAACAAAATCAACCCTAGATACATTCAAATTTTTATACAGAATTTCATTGTAATTGAACAATGCCTAATTTCTGTTTAAAATGCTTGTTCTCTCTATGCGTGTATGTAATGTTTCCTTAATGCCATTCAGGGCTGTATGAAATAGTAAGATCGCTATTATTTTATTATTATTATTATTATTATAATAAACAGTAGTAGTAATAGTAGTAGTTAGTAGTAGTGGCAGAGGTTATCCTTGTTTAGTTGCGATGTCACACTGTCAGAGATGACAGCATTAAAAAAAAATTATAATAAATTCAATTCCAGAATCTATACAATTTTTACAGAAATTGCTAGAACTTTACTAGGAAGTCCTCGTCTGGCGTCCCTGGTTTCATTATTCTGCGTAAGCTACAAGTCTGTACACCTGAAGAACCTCCCAGAGCTGCAGAATTTTAACAGCTTTGAAGGAGCTGCCCCCGAGACCGGTCAGTGGGCGGAGCCTCCGACGAGCCACCAATCATCAGGACTCTTAGGAATGTCTCCTGGCGCCGGCCCGATTCACTCCTCCACTGTACGCCCACCTGGAGTGGAAAAAGCAGAGACTCCGCCCCCTTCTGCAGTCCAGCACACAAAGGGCACTTTTGTCCCGTCGCACGTAAGCGCTGCGTTTCCTCCGAGGCCTGGGCCAAAGGCTTCGCCGTGGGAGCGAGTGACATGAGCGACTTCCAGGCGAGAGGTTTGGTTTGTAATGAGGTCACGAGATCTGAACACGTCCAGGGGAGCAGAAGGCAGAGCTCAAGTCCTGAGGGTTTATTATTCATCGCCCGTCCTGAACTGGTTGTCTCCCAAGATGTGCGGTGTAATGAACTCCTGAGTTAAGATTCTTACTTCAGTTTAAACTTTATCAACAGTTTCGTACATCAGCCGCACCGTGTGTTAAATCCAGAGCTGCGGTGTGACGGGGCCGAGCCCTCGATTCACCTCACCCTCAAGGTAGCGATGCCATGGCGGCGCTTCAGCCCTTTATCCTGCCCACCTGTCTCACCTCCGTACCAGACAACCACATGCTCGTACCTCCGTCATCATCAACTCTGCGCTCGTCGCCTCGAGCCAAGTCTGTGCTGTAACTTTGCATCGAGTTGCATCATTGCATGGTGGGAATTTTGAGTCCAACATTGATCCAAAGTATCCAAAAGCAACAAAACACATCATAGGACTTTCTTTTCCTTCACTTCACTTCTTTTCTGCTTTTGTTTTCTTCACTCTTCTCCACTTTTCTTATTTAATACCACCATTCTTCACTTCCCTTCTCTCATTCTTTTATTTTTGTGAAGCTGCTTTGAGACAATGACCATTGTTAAAAGCGCTATATAAATAAAATTGAATTCTTATATTTTCTATTTTCTTTCACTTCCTTTTATGCTCGACTCCGCATTTAATTTTCTCTTCCTTTTTTGTATTCTCCTTTTCTCTGCTCTGCCTTTCCTGTTTTCAACCACGTTCTATTTTCTTTACTCTTTCTTTTCCTTCTGTCTTTTCTTTACTTCTCTTATTTCTCTTCACCTTATGTATATACAACCTGAATAAAAGTTACCTTAAAATATTTTTTTTATTTAAAAAAAAAAAAATCTCCTTTTCATTTCTAATTTCCTTTACTTTCTTTTTCCCCCTCATAAGTTCCTCCTCTTTACTTATCTAGTTCTTCCTTTGTCACTTTCTCCATGTTGTCCTCTTCTCAACCTGCTTTCCTTTTCTTTTTTTTATTTACTCTCTTTCCCTTCCCTACTTTTTCCATTGTATCCACATCTTTCCTTTTCTTTTTTAACTTGTCTTTACTTTTCTTATCTTTTCTCTTCACCTTTCATTGTTTTTTCTCTCTCATTTTCTCTTCCTCCATTTTTTTACATCGCTTCTCTTCTTTCTTTTTCTATTTGAAATTTCGCATCTTTTCTGTCAAGTTCTCTCCTCACCACTGCGTTCTTCCCTCAACCTCTCTTTCTTTTCTATTATAATTTATTGTAATGCTTTCCTTTCATTACTCTTCTTTACGTTTCATTTTCTTTTTTACACCTTTTTGGTTCTTTACCCCTTCTTTCATTTATTTCCTTTTGTTGTTTTTTATATACTTTATTAACATTGTACAATTCCACAGTTCCTTTGAAGAATAAAGGTGAAGGTGGGAGGAGCCAATACACAATAAACAACGCACAATTCCACCACCTCAGGAGCAACCTCGATCAGGACAGGATGAAAGCATAAAGCAAAAAGTCACTAGTTTTAAAAGACAAGTTTTATAAAAAGGCCAGCGGTCGCCTTACACTTAGACGTGTTTTAAAGAGTCGCCCAGGAACACCGAGACACTGAACCCTAGACGTCAGCAATACGGGGGCATGTGAAACGTCTCCAGGCTTGTAAGTAAAAAGATACATCATAACAATAGCTCTGAGGTCTTGTAATGACGAGCGAAGATGAGACGGAACCCAGAAGCTTCAGGATACAAAAGTAAAACAGGAGCAGAGCGATGAAACGCTGAGGAAAGAATCGGGCTTAAAATGAAGCCCTGTGGTACTCCAGAGCTGGGGAACATGATACATTCTCAGGATAAAAGAATTTCGCCTCTGGAAGAACTCTCAGTCTTTTCTACGGCACATGATATGTAAATCACAATACATAGGTTTGATGATAACCTGAAAACCAGCGTAAAGTCTAAAGTAACAAACCACACTCGCTCTTGTTGCAGTACATAGTGCAATATGAAAAAAAATGACGTTACTTATTGTACGCCAAGGACAAAACCAGTCACAGAAGCACTTTCTGCAAGAAAACACATCTGCTATTAGTCAAGGTTTTGTGAAACCACAGGAGTGTTTTGTAAAATCATTAATATGAAAGATTTATCACCACGCACTGCTAGAGCATGAACAACTGTAACACGGCGCAAAAAATATGAAATAATCTACACATGACGACACCGGATCATCACCTTGCTATGTGAAAGTAGGAGTAGATGATAGGAAGGAGCCTCAGGACTGGAACCAGGTGAGGTGTTTAAACTGGGAGGAGCTGCTCATTAATAAAAGTCGATACACCTCGATAAATGTGTGCGTGTGTGTGTGTGCGTGTGTTGTGAATCCATGAGCGAAGTCACGTCCTGCTGAATGATGAACAAAAGGCAGGAGATCACAGAAGTAGCTCGTTATTGTTTATCCGAGCCGAGTGTGACAGGAGAGGGAAATTACGCGGCTTTTAAGAGATTAGTGTACAAACATTACTCATATTGCATGAAGAATGGCTGTTGAGTCATGTGAAGTCAGCAGACTGACATCTAATTCCTTTCATCACGGAGTACAGGATCACCGCGGCTAATGCTAAGTTTAAGAGAATTAGCTCGATCTGTATTACGGGAACATCCCACAAGGCCTGTTGTTTTGGAGATTTGCTCTGACCCGGTCATATAGACACCTCAATTCGGCCCTTGCGTGAGTCGCTCATATTATTATTATTATTATTATGCTCGCCTATTTTTCCTGCTGACAACACATTGAATTCATGAACTGCCAGCTCCTTCGCTGCCTAACAAATCCCACCCCTTGACAGCTGCCACTATAATGAGTTAATCGGTGTTATACACACATCACCTGTCAGTGGTTTAATGTTACGGCTGATCAGTGTGTATGCATCATGGTATTGCTTTTATACGATATTGTGTAGAATATACAATTTTACTTTTTTGTGTGCGTTTGTTTTTCACTAAAATAAATAAATAAATAAATAAATAAAGACAAAAAACAAAAGATAAGTCAAGGATGAAAAATTTAAAGAAAATTTTTTTTTTAAATATTTATATATTTTTTCTACGTCATCTCCATTTCTTCCTGCTTCTAAAGAGCGTCTAGCTTCATCTAGAAAGGAAGTAGACGAAATCCAAATTTATGTTATTCTATTTCAATTTATGAAGTTCAACTGACCTGTCAAAGAAAAAAAAAAAAAAAAATCAGAAAAAAAATAAATAAATAAAAATCAGCAAGAAGGCATTATAAAGTTTTTAAATTGTAAAATGTTAAAGGTGTACAAAATTAACATTATCTTACTTTATCTTCCAGTCACATTTTACTTGAAAAAAAAAAAATTATATATACACACATACACACACGTACAGTAAAACCTTGGATTGTGCGTAACTTGGTCCGCGAGTGTTTTGCAAGACAAGCTAAATTTTTTATGAATTTTAACTCGATATTACGTACAGATAAACCTTGGATTGTGAGTATAATTACAAAATATTGGTACATTACAAAATGTAATATAGAAAAGAAAGCAGCGCATTATATAACCGACACCTTTTCTGACAGAAAACAAACTGGAAGCTGCTGGGTGAATGCCAAATAAGAACTGTGAATGGTTCTGCAAATACTGAATTTGTTTCGTTAATTGCTGTTTACTGTTGTTTTTTTTTATCATTCTTGCGCTACAGCATTTATTTGCATGTGCCCAAAATTGCAATATGAACAAAAGAAATTATCGTGACTGTATGGTTTCCAACAGCGCTACTTCACACAATCATAATAATTTAAAAACAAATTCTTCTCTACCTCGCATTACATCCATCACGTCTCCACCATGGGTAAACATCTCGTTTTGCCAAATCGCTATGCGATGACCTCATAGTTCATGATTTAACAATAAGCCCGAGATTCCCCACGAAGCAATCCAATGTTATACAAACACGCAATATTAACTATTTTCTTCATCATCATTCTTCTTATCAAGCGATAACAAACTCAAACTGCACCAGCGTTTCTGCAACATATAACACAATCAATGAAGAGAATCAGTTTAAGCTATTCAAAAATTTTAATAGTTTAATATTCATCTTTAAAACTAAATTTGGATTTACTTGTTTGAAAACTTTTTTTAAACGTGTCGACAGAGTAAAACAAGTAAATACCCTCGCCTAGGCAGAAAGGACGACACTGACGGACCCGTCTGATTTATTTATTCCTACGAAGGAGGATTTCGTCAACATCTTGTCCTTGTAGGTTTTACACGTGCATAACTTTTTGGTTTATTCCTTCTTCATCTGGAGCTTTTTTCGCCAGTTAGTACTTGATGCAAGACAGCAGTAGAGTCTGCCCCAAGGCTACATTCTTCATCAAACAAAAAACACAGAAAAAGAGAGAGAGAGAGAGAGAGAGAGAGAGATCGGTTGTACATCGCAATCTCTCTGTATACAATATGTCCCTTCTAGAAGGATAGGAAAGCTTTTTGTTTGTTTGTTGGTCCATTAAGTCGACTGTCAAACCAAACCAACTGTAATTTATAACTTATTTTCATTCCAAATAGCAAATACACAGAACACCTACTAAACTCAATCCGTTCCAGCCCGGTCCGTTCGGAATGAAAGATCGGTGGGAATGAGAGGTTTTTTGTGTTAACCTTTAATATTCTATACAATAGGCTTATTATTATAGTTCGTATAAACTCTTGATCTGATTATTTCTTGTTGGAATAAATACACTCTTTCTGTGCATTTTGGGGGTAACATGAGGTGGCGTGATGGGTTTCCAGGAGGGAGAAATCTTCACTCTGTATCGCGCAGTTAAGAATCTAACCAATCCGAGACAAGATTACTTGTAACGCAGAACGACGCGATTTATCGGAAAAGATGAGAAGCCTGTGCTAACTTCAAAGCCAGAGTAAAATACTACCAGAGAAAAATACTTCATTACCATTATCATCTTCTGTTATATTTCCAGCAGATTAAACACTTCACAGCGAGCGGAACCATTTTGCACACACACAAATAAAAAGATTCTGATTAAATGGTTTGAGCGTGTAGAACATTCGTCTCATCAGAGCAGCATCGACACAAACAGTTAAGTTGGAATCTTTAATCGAGACTAATTTCAATTGAACTGAAGAAATATTGTCAGGTTGATCGTTAGCACTTGTAACCAGAAAAAAATTTAAGCATGGACAGTTAGCATTTCTAACCAACTGGAGTAAAAGAGAAAAACATGAGAAACACATTTATGACATCAGCACTATTAAATCAGCATTATCAGAGCCATGGCGATGATGTCATAATGCTTGGGCCCTAATAAATTTGGTCCGATGCTGTAAACAAACAAATGAATAAGTAAATAAATAAATAAATAAATAAAGGACCTGGATGTGGAAGGGGTCTTTTTATAAATGGACAATTGTCCAAATAAAAGGACTTGACCTTTTTTTTTTAATATACATTTTATCAATCTACACTACAATTTATATATTTGCAATGGTACTGATGTGTGCGTGTATGAATGTGCGGCTTAATGTTTTTAGTAAGGATGACCCCACTATAAGAGCACATCCTGAAATTTTCCATTTACACAGAAGATCTGAAACAACACGGCTTGCATGCGGAGCTGCTTCTTGATAATCGACCCTAGATGACGGATAACCAGCGCAACATCCAGGTGACCCAGCAACGCGAGACGGCTCAGCGTACCTGAGCAGGAGACGGTCAGCGTGCTCGGCTTCGTCTGCGAGCCGTGTCGTGTCGTTACATGCCGGGCTGCTTATCGCACCTCGGCGGAGATAACACGGAGCCTCGGGGCATCAGTAACTTGACAACGGCTGCTCCTCCTCCTCCTCCTACACAGAGATGGATCTGCAGGCAAGGCCTAGTCCTGACACGGCGTTAACTCGCCAGAAATATCATGTGAGAGGGCATTAAAGTTGACTTCACCTCCGTGTTTCAGGTACATTAAATCTCACGCTATTCAGCCCTACCTGCAGGCCAGACATGAGTCACACTGCGCTGTCAGGGTACAAGCGCAGACTTGGTAATGTTGACAGTTTTTATACCCAGTATTAGGCAAGCAAATTACACTGCTGATGTATTGCTGCTACGATTATGGGCCCGGCGCCAAAAGTAGCCTAGAGTAACAGAGTTTACTTGAAGGGGACCCTTGAAAATCCTACAACTAAATCGGAAAGTAAAGGAAGTATAGTAAGTAATATTTGATTTAGAAAAGTTTTGGGGATATCCCAATAATTTCGGGGGTTTTAAGGGACGTCCTATGGGGCGGCCAGGATTTATGGTTTGTTTGCTTGAAATCAACACAGTTGTCTTAATATGCCAAGCCCTTGTTCTCTCAACTTCCTGTTTGTGATGATGATTATGACGATGATTGACTCCAGCTGGTGGCTTCTCTGTTCCAACATCAAGAGGGTTTCTTTGACTGGACTGACCAACCATCGGTACAATGAGAAAGTCCAAAAAGCTCAACTCCGACCTGAGAAAGAGTCTGTTTTTAAAAAAAATAAATAATAATAATAAAATAAAAATGTCTCTCAAAGCCATTTATAACCAACTGCAGATTCTAAGATCAGTTCAAACGATGAGTTATTAAAAGGTGGAGCCATTTCTGCCAAGACCTGGAAGAAGACCCAAACAGTCTGACAATCAGGAACAACCCAAGAACCACGAAGGAACAGACCTAGTATTAACTGGAAGCTGCTGGAACACCAGTGTCACCGTCTAGCCAGTTTTACATCACCATGGACAGAAAGGCTAAAATCCAAGAAATAAGCTCCTCCTCCCAAAAAATCAGCACCTTCAAGCTTAAATAAGGTTCACATTTGACCACACGAAGAAGCAAAAAGCTTCTGGAGGTAAGTTTTGACTATGGGTTCTGTTTGTTTTGAGAAGTAAAGGAATGTTAGAAGTCATTCAAACACGGGAGCGCTCTAGCGGCTGTTATACATGGTGGTGGTAGCTTCATGCCCTGGAGCTGATTTCCATCCACAAAGTGAGGAAAGTGGAGAACCTCAGAATTCTTTAGCAGAAGCTCAAATCTGTTAGTCAATATAGTCCAGCTCTCTCACCTCCTGATCTGATTATCTTCCAAAATTTCAAAATGAACAAATTCACAACATCTGACTTTTCCGATATAATACCAACGGCGCTAACAATCACCTGGTAAAAACAAAGTTCTCTTCATGAATGTAAGAACAAATGCAAAGCTCCTTTAGAAAGGTTAACATAGACTGTCGTCATATGCAAACTATTATGGAAGTAGGAAATTATCATCATTATCCTAACACCATGGCATTATATTAGGACTAAAAACAACAAAATTTATACAAGGATCTCTTGCTATACTACTGAACGTCAACAGCGCTACCGAAGATGTAAGATTCCTGCTAACGCCATGGCGTCAACATCGTTGTCAATGTTCATCACCTCGTACATTGCTTACAAATAGGGATGGGAATCACTAGTTACCTCCTGATATAGTATCACGATACCTCAGTGCCGATTCAATTAAAATTGTGATTCTATAAGTATCACGATTTTATAAATATCCTGTTTCCATATTCAAATTTTCCCCAATTTTGTTACAATTTTAAACCCTTCAAAAAAGTTGTAATAGAAAGTAAATGGATCCTCTTCATTTAAATTAAACAAAAAAAAAAAGAACATTTTCACTGAGCAGCACGTATTTCTCTCATCTGCCATCTCATCTCGGTCATCTGTGTTTATAGAATTATACAGAAAAGGCGACAGTTTATCGCCTCAAATGCCTCCAAAGTCTCAAAGTCTTACCATGACAGCGAGTGTGCAGATTGAGCGGCTGTGAGCATGCGGGCACGTGTGGCTTCTAACTAATTTGTGCTTGCTGTGTTTTGAGACTGATGCATGTGTGTTTAAAAAGTGGGTTTGAGACAATTTTTCCCCAAACTCTGTGAGAGAATAAGACAGATCGGAGGCTGCTGATAATGTTCTTTCAGCTGCTCCCGGCAAGGGGTCGCCACAGCAGACCATCAGGTCCGCACATACAAGCTTGGCACAGGTATGACTTTTGATAATGTAACGCCGTAAAAATGTGGCGCCACTCGGTATAGGATCGTTTATGTCTGAGGCTGATTGGCCGATCACAGGTCACGGCCAACCAAACTAAAAAACAGCCAATTCTGGTCACTGGCCGATCGATCAGTTAATCTCTATTATAAATGTAAAACGTTTTTTGGGTTTTTTTTACGATTTTGGAGTCAGTGGGGAAATACGTGAATCACAGCACAAAAA
Organism: Heterobranchus longifilis; assembly: GCA_028570985.1. Classification (NCBI taxonomy): domain Eukaryota; kingdom Metazoa; phylum Chordata; class Actinopteri; order Siluriformes; family Clariidae; genus Heterobranchus; species Heterobranchus longifilis. The sequence goes on along the minus strand of JAOVVB010000023.1, from coordinate 2,206,223 downwards.
AAAATGCAATTTATAAATAAAATTGCAAGCAACGATGAGCGGGCCCAAGCACCCTGTGCCACCGCCACTAGGGCACACCAGAAAGACAGTGGGCACAGTAGGCACATGCATTTAAAGGGGATGTACCAATACCGTTAAGACATAATTTTAGAAAAGGGGGAATTTTATGTTTAGACCTAGCCCCAGATGATGTCACTCAATATGACGTCACACAAAGTTATTAACCACTTTTCGCCATAGGTTTAACGCATTGTCACGACTGACCGGTTTGAGATATCAGAAATCCCTCTATAAATGTATAATTTTTCATCCTCATTGTCTTCGGATCACAGGAATAACAAAAATATCTAGATAAAAATAAACTCAAAGTCAAAATCATTGAACACATCAGTAATATTGCTGTCTAAACAAACTTAATGTGTTCACCTTAAGTAAAGTTTACCTTTAAAGGCTTATTTGAAAGGTGAAAGCTGTGGTTAAGTATAAACAGGTACCTTTATTACTGGATATGTCTATTTTTTATTATTTTTATTTATTTATTTTAATGCAGTTTGAATATATCCACTGGGTGTTTAGTACTAATTCAGGTGCTTCATACGTAGACGTTTGTATGTTTAATGCTGACTTTTACACAGAAACACTTTATTTCATGAAAAGCTCTCCACCTCCTCTGAGATTTCGCGCCATTTCAATTCGCTCGCGCAGGTATAAACTCGGGCAGCGTCCTAAATCGCGTACAACGTCACTTAACACTACGTCTACGTAATCCGCGTGCGACTTTGGCGTACTACTTAGTACAATAGCATGCGTTTGGAGACGCAACCGAGAGCGTTCGATTTGACAGCACGGAACCTGTTAACCTAAGCACCATTCTATACTTACGTAAAAGCTTATTTTATATTCCTTCGCTTATATAATGTAGTTATAATGTATACGAAGTGTTAACAATAAATTACAGCAAACACCAGTTGATTGGTGAGGCTCCGGCACTGATTCCTACCTGTCAGTTCATCCACGGCGGCGTTCCTCGGGGCAACTTCTCCACTTTTCCCTCGTTGAATTCAAACCGAAATTAAAGGCTGCACTCTTTTGTAATCTTCTGGCTGCTATATATAACTCGGTGTTCATTTATCTCTTTCGTATTTTCTCCTGTTAATCTCACTTTGTCTGCGGCGTTGCTCAGTTCCCCACACTCTCCCCTCTCTTCTTCTCTCCATGAGCATATGCTTCTATTAGCAACTGGGTTGGCATTATTTGTAAATCCCTACTCACAGTGTTTGCAAAAATATATATATATATATTCACGAAAATAAGCAATTATCAAAATAAAACAGATAAGTAATATCCAAATAAATATAAAGATATAGTTAATTTAAACCTTAATATAAAAGGTTGCTGTTGTTTTGTCATTTGTTTTGTAAAAAAAAAAAAAAGAAATAAAAATCATCAGAGGAGATGATTAGGATAAAATCTGGCAACCTTGCATAACACTCTTAAAGGGGCCGCGACATATTTTCTCACCTTCTCCATGTAGCTCATTTCTCCTGGATTCTTAGACATTCTTTGATTATTATTTTCTTATATAATACATATAATACACACACATTATATATTTGTGTGTGTATTATATGTATTAATTACGTATATAATACATATAATACACAAACATAGCGGCATTCGTCAGGGCAACTTCTCCACTTTTCCTCATTCTGTTTAAACTAAAAGTAAAGGCTGTACTTTTTTGTCAACTTCTCACTGCTATATATATATATATATATATATATATATGCGTGTGTATGTGTAGATTTAGCACTGTCGCTTCACAACTCCAGGGTCCAGGTTCGATTCCCACCTTGAGTCTCGAATGGATTTTGCATGTTCTCTTGATGCTTGTTGGGTTTCCTCCGTGTACTCCGGTTTCCTCCCACAGACATGCAGATTAAGCTAATTAGTGTTCCCAAATAGCCCATAG
>JAOVVB010000023.1:2101329-2117014 GCA_028570985.1 Heterobranchus longifilis | reverse complement strand
GGGGGGGGGGGGGGGGGCGTCAAGCACTTTTGCTCAAAATAAAAAATAAATAAATAAAAAAGTTAGTTTTCCTCCACCTGACTGTAATATTTGCCATAAGTCGTCTTTTTAATGCTTAATACAAGTTAAAACTGTCATTCCAAATCCCCCGTCCTTTCCTTTCTCCGTAGAGCTCTGGCGATGATAAAAATCACCCCCTTCCCTTTCCCGCCTAATACAGTGGAATAATCCGACACCGGTGAGTGTGTGTGTGTGTGTATGTGTGTATAGCTGTGCAACAGCCAGGGGATGGTTGAGGTTGCCGTGGCAACAGGATTCCCGGCCTTCCGACCGGTTTTCTCCACAGATTGACGTCGTGCTACTTAAAGCTTATTTACATTTTCCTACACGGTTCAAATCTAGATCGGAAATTACATCCTGTCCGATATCCTGTAAATACAATTACACGTTTTTTGGGGGGGGTTTTTTTACCCAGGAAGAAAAATCTATTTATAACCTACGATCTATAAGAGCTTAAGGTCATTCGATGAAACATTTTACAAACACAGGATCATGATAGAAAAGGTAGAACGTCTTGCTTTGATAAGCACGTGAAGAAGAAGAGGAAGAGGAGGGAGAGGAGGAGGTTCTCCAGGCAACCACAACCACTCAGTACTGAATCACGGCCTGCTGTGGATTTACGGAAACGCATCCCTAGCTCGGCGGTCATATCTGAAACGACCCGATTAGTCGGACGAATCCTTTAAAGGAATTCATTCAACTTTATTATTTGATTCAAAAAAACGGAAGCTTAGTGAAACGCATCACTGGCGTGCGCCAAAACACAGAGAGAGAATTAAAACTGAATTAAAATAATGACACACCACCTGCTCCTACGCCATTAGGAGCTGGAAATGATTCAGTAAAAAGCTCTCTGCCCACACGTCCAAATGACCCACGGAGAATAATCCGCCAACATAAGAGCTCAAAACAAGAGAGTGTTTGTGCAACACCGTGCCTCCTGATGACGTACGCTGACCGACCGACCTCCGGACCGGAAAAAGAGCAAACATAACACAATGGATTCTTAACATTTTGTATGTTTACAGCAAAAAGAAGGTTTAGACCTCTCAGAACCTGAGTAGAACCTGACATTTAACTGTAATTCAGTATTTAAAGATTTAAGCCATAAACCTTGTGACAAACCAGTTTAAATGTCCCACGTGCTTAGAATCAGCGCTGCAATTCTCATTACATTTTCCTTAACCCGTAGTCAAACACGTTAACAAACAATCGTTTAGTCTTTAGGTTTTGTTTCATCACCACAATCCACCGTTTCCACATACACTGATTCATTTCTTCAGTGTCCTGCCCTCGTATCAACACTGACCTGACCTCCACATATACACTTCTTTTATTTTTCAAAACTAGCTGTGCCCACGTCTTCATTCGCGTGGAATTTAATTGCACACTCATAAGTGTGTTAGAAAAAATCATCATAATAATAAATAAATAACAAAATTAATAAATAAATAAATAGAATGTACAGCGCCCTCTGTTGAATTTTGGAATGAACTAAAAATTTTACGCGTTACCGGGAAGCACGCGGAATGAAGGTGCGAGATGGTGTTTATAAAGTGGATTTTAATCGCACACTCATAAGCGCGTATTTTTAAAAAAGTACAGCGCCATCTGTTGAGTTTTAAGGTGAACTAATGATTTTTTTTTCTGTCATAAGGGTGTTTTTCCATTTCAATTTCAAAGTAGCATATCTTATCTTCCCGTGGGCCGATTGTGACGAATCAAAGCGTATATGTTACCTCGAGCTCGGACAAATAAACCTGTAAAAAACACATTCAAATTCGTTTAGTAGTTTTTGCGTGATCCGTGCACAAACAGACAGACAAAAATTCCACAAATCTATTTGATTTATGTTCTATTACTCATTTTACGCCCCCCTAAATTGTTTTTTCACAAATATAGCCAGACACACCAACTTCAAAGTTTAATTTAATTTAGATTTATTTCTTTTTTTGAATTATACAATACAAATATGGACGAGGCAAATTTTACAATAATGAATTGTAGTAATACGGTTTTAATTGTAGCATGCAGCTAAAGGCACGCAGCGGCGCGGTCATATCCGCATCAAAAATCAGAAAGACTTTAACCCCATTTATATAGCTTTGACTCTGAGATTAAGCTGCTCTTCTTCTATTCTGGTTTAGCCTACGACGGAATCACGAGCAGTGTAGATCTCGGCTCATTAGCCTAAAGAAGAGGCTGTTGAAGCGTGAGCCACAGCTCTTCAGCTAGCGTGACCGTGTTACCCCTGTGAGCTCATGCCTATACAGAGGCTTACTCTGCTCTGTCGCGCTATTGTTTAATTATTGCAACACCGTGACAAAAAGGAGGGAGAGCAGTGGAAACGAAATCCGTATCCAACTCATGCCTTGCGAAGCAGCTAAAAATAGGACCTGTGCACGCAGCCAGCATATCCCCAGAGAAAGGACGATCGACTGAGAAATTAGTATTTAGCGGAGGAGCAAGCTGAGGCGCTGCACAGAATCCCTCGTACATCACTGTCATGGGGACACATTACCCACGGTTTAATCAGAAAAACACTCACAATTCAATCATTTTGGTAATTAGAGCCTATCTCTGTTTCCTGTCACTGGTAAATAGCAGACCGGCGTTTTGTTTTTTTTTCCCTCGAAAAGACAGAACGAGATATGAGCCATGAGACGTCTTCTGTAAAGCTAGACACGGGTATGATCATCTGTGTCTGTCCCTCCGTGCTTACCTTTTAAAGGTTAAACAACACGAGCAACTGGTACACTGAACTTTTCCTCTTGTAATATAATTTTTAAGGACTGCGCATGTTCAGACTCAGAACGATATTTTTATTTCACGGCCTGTTTGTCACGTTTCAGCAGCGATCTCACTAGCTAACCGTGACGAGTGTTGTTTATTTACTTCCTCAAAGTGGCAAACAATATATGGACATATTTTTGACAAGTGTACATTCAGGGGTAGCTCGGTGGTTAAGGCATTGGACTACGGTTCGGAAGGTCCCAGGTTCAAATCCCATGGCCACCAAGTTGTCCCTGTTGGGCCCTTGAGCAAGGCCCTTAACTATTTGCTGCACCTAAAAGCATTATTTTCCCCCCCACAATGCCATTACTTTGAAATGCTGTTTGGGTTTCCTGGGCCCAACATCCATGCTGGGCATTAAGGCCAAACATCTCCACTTTGGTCTCATCAGTATGTAGGACATTGTTCCAAAAGCCTTGTTGTAGGTTTGTGAATCTCAATAGTGCTTCCATGTTCTTTTCAGACAGAAGATTTTTCTCCTGGAAACCCTTCCAAACAAACCGTACTCGTTCAGTCGTCTTCTAATTGTGTATGGTCTGAAATGTAGCTCTTGTTTTTTTTTTGTCTCTGGCCATTGCACGGTTTGATCTTGGGGTTGGAGGCCTCCACTCATCTGTCGCTTTTCTCTTGTGAATAATCTTTGAACTCTAAACTGTTTGGAAATAGTTTTATATCCCTTTCCAGATTAATGTGCAACAAACTGTTTTTTAAACCTGCTGATGATCAATTAATTAAAGGCTGATGATTCGCAGCACCTGGCTGCAACTTACCCTATTAAATCCTGTGCACCTTTAGTATGTCCTATTTTTATTTTTATTTTTTTTGTCCAAGTTATATGTTGTTTATCTGAGGTCGTATTTGTTTAATACTGCCTTAATCAGATGATTTTAATCATGCTTTTACAGTAACATGACTATGTTCTGCTTACGGGGATCTCCCGGAGGATGCATGGACAAACCAGAAACGTAAAGATTCACCCAGAAAGTGTCTCTGCATCACACGGAAAGACTCTTGTCTCCGTGTATTAAACAGGGCAGGACGCCCAAAAAAACAAAAGTACTTCACTCACATTTTGCAAGTAGGAACGATCCCATGCGCATTTAGGAAAAGGTCTTTATAACCTTCGGATATAAAAAGCTATCGAGTACAGCAGAGGTTAGAGGAAAGCGCCCGTCTTTATGGAGCGGGATTATGAGGTGAATTAACGCACAAGTTCGATTTAAAGTCTTGTATTTTATTTAAATGCATTGGCAGTGCTTTCAACGATGAAGAGACTGAACTGACCCTTATATGAAAAGGAGTCGAGGAAGTTATTAAACGTCCTACTGTGGAGTAACAGAGTTTATTCACGAATGAGGGCAGTGGGTTAGATGTCGGTATTTTTATAAATATTTTTCTGCGGATACTATAAACAATGTGTGGCTCAGCAATCATCAATCTCCATAGCTGAAGAAAAAAGAAAAAACATTTCAGAAAGAAAAAATAAATAAATAATGGAAGTAAAATAGGTCAACGGCAATAAACCGATTAAAATACGGCAACTCTATGAAAGAAGTGACGGGACGAAAATAATCAACGTTTTTACAATCGTTCATGTAAAGGTCTATAAAACAACACAAATGCTAAATAGTATTTTTAATAAATTCTTATATGTGTGGAATAGAAAAACAGTTTGGCTGTTGAGACGATTCATAAAATCTGTGCACGGCGTGAATAATGGTGAACACCAGCGAAAGGTCAGTCCGCTAATCCATCCAGTCCGTTCCAAGAATCAAGAGGATAATGTCACGGTGAACGCGGCGCAGATGGACAGCGAAAGCTGCAACACCATGCCAAAAACATGTGGTCCAGTCAGTAATTACGCTGTATACTCACAATCTTCAACTGGCACAAAGTTTGTGCACCCCTGACCATCCCACTTGAAATGTGCTCCATTGTTCTAGATAGGCTTTCCACTAGATTTCAGAGCGTACCGGTGTGGATTTGTGTTCATTTAGCCCCAAGAGCATTAATAAGCCCAGGTGCTGATGTTGGGATGTCGAGGAGGCACCGGTTCCAGTTCCTCCCAAAAGGTGATGGTTCAATGGGGTTGAGTCCGGCTCACAAGTTCTTCTACTCCAACCTTAATACATCATGTCTTTATGGATCTCACAAGAGCGTCGTCATGCTGGAACTGGTTTGGGCCTCGTAGTTCCTCTGAAGGGGAAACTACAGAGACATTCTATACAGTTGTGGGCTTCCAATGCTGTGGCACACATTGTCTGCCTATATAGTGTAGGTGCAGCACCTGATGATAAATCTTGGTAAACTAGACTACATGAACGCTGGAAGATTTCGCTCCCAACGAACTCTGCACGATCTGAACGGAGGAGAGAGTGATGAGTACAAAAGATTGAACAAAAGTCATGGGAGATGATTGTGAGAAAGAAAGAGGAGATGGGATTAAAATGCAGCCATGTTGCCCTACAGAACACTGGAGTAAAAAGGAAAAAATATATAAGCAGCTGGTTTTTAGTTAGTTCTAATTTCACCTTTCAATCATCTTTTTCTTCAAGTAATAAATTTTATATTAAGCAGTCAGTCAGTCCATACAGAACAGAGTCATCTACCGTGTCTTCATGTTAACAATTAGCATATACATGACTAACACTGTATCGTAACTTATCCGACTTGCAATCGTTCTGCCGTTACAACGGTGCAAAAACAATAATCGTTCAGTATATCCTTATTAATAAGCATTTATTGTGATATTCAGAATGTTTGCCTTTAAAGCAATACATATTCATTAGAAGGGATACTTTTCGAGAATTTCACGGACTAGCGAAATGTGGTGCGATACCCTATGCTAATGGAAGGTGGCGCCAGCGAGATGCAGCTCCCATCCAGCTACGCGATCACAGCGGTAAACAACCGGTATATTGTTTTGAAGGCATTTATTAGAACATCATGCGAGAAATCAATGATCCTGTCGCTTTAGTGCCGCCATCATTCAGCAGCTAGTTTTGTTTCAGTAACAACAAGCGCCTGAAACATTCAATCATTCTGTTTTTCAGTACAGGCCTCAGGAAATAACAAAATAATCCAGACAAAATACACTTTCATTTTTGATTATCCTGCACAATTAGGCGGAGCTATGATGTGTTAAGTTCACCGTACTTGATGTGTTTTCGAACCTAGGAAATTATCAAACACACAATGCCTCTCTCATCATTTAAATCCATTACACCACGAATCCTGTTACAGAGTTTACTTTTTAATCAACTAGTTTTGCTTTTCCTTTAAGCTTGAAGTCGATTGGCTCACAAACGATGCATCCTTGACATTACCATGAACAGAAACAATCCAGAAATTAGAATTTTCCGGATTTCTTCGATTTTTAGACATTTAAGCTTATAACGTTACGGGAACTGTACCGAGCCTCATTCCCGTGATTCAAACCCAACCTCCTAATTATCTTTACCGGCCCATGAATCTGAACTGGAAGCGTTAACATGTGTTAATGTTGTCAATATCGTGGCGATAAACATGCAACCTTTTGGTGTTTTTAATCGCTTTATGTGCAAGTACGCGTCTATTAAGTTGCGCAGGCTCGGCCAAGTGTCGGATTAGTCACCGAACGGCGAGGTGAGCGCTGAACGCTTTCCCTCTCAGCGGTCTGGCGTTGTTGGCACTCGGATTACTGCGCCCCAGGCTAGAGACACTGAGCCCGTCTGTCACCTTGCTCAGAAACAGGTAAGCAAACAAAGCGGACAAAAGTAAGCGCTGTGGGGTTTCTGGCGCGCACCCACCTTACAGCCGAACATGAGTGAGATGGTGCTGTTGGTGCAGGCCACTTTACAGTGGCACAGCATGGGCGAGAAGCAGTCCAGCTTCTTGACGCCGGGAGACATTTTCTCATTGACATTTTCGGCCAGCGAGGAGGCGGAGACACGTCTGAGCCTCGAGCGCTGCCTGCTCCTTCCCCTCCGACCTCCTCCTCCACCACCTGCCCCTGCACCTCCTCCTCCTCCACCTCCGCTGCTGCTGGTGCTCCCCGCTCTCACCATCCACCCTCATTCCTCGCATCACTCCATCACGCCAGGGAAAGGACAGCCAGACTGCCTCCTTCATCCAGCAGGCGGTTTCTCTCCTCGATTCTCTCCGTCTGAGAGCTTCTTCTTTTTCTTCTTCTTCTTTTTCTTTGGCGTTTTACGGTCTTAAGAGTGTCCGCTGTGGTCGATTTCAGCTCCAGCTCTCAGTCTCGTGCCTTTCCTCTTTTCTTCCTCACAGCTGTCAGTCAGAGTGGATGTGTTTATGTTACGGCCCCGTGGGAGCCATGCTGTGCTCGCCGCGTGTGCGAGTGAGGTCCGGCGGCTCTCAGAGAAGCGAGGCAGCTGGCTCTTTTCCCCAGGAGAGATACCGAGTGCGGGAGCTGCGAGCACGGAGGGAAGAGAGGCAGAGAAAAGGGGAGTGGGGGAGGAGCATCAAGCTGTGGCAGCGCGTGGGGTTTGTCATCATCACACGGATACCATCACGGATACCACTAAGCCTGATCTCCAAGATGAGAGAGAGTGAGAGAAAAGGAGTGAAAGAAAATGTCCTTGGAGACGCTCAGAGTGTCGGGTGTCGGGATAACGAACCGACTTCGATATACATGTTTACATGAAACAAAGGGTGGAGTGAACCCCGGGAAGCCAATTAGGGAAGAGAAAAAGGATTTGTGATGGCGATTGGTCAGTTTTCCGGTGACCTTTTGATGCAACTCTTCCTACACAAATTGACAACAGACAGAAATAGCCGTAAAGACAAATCTGGCAGAACAGATTTCACTCACTCGCTCTCTCAACTCTAGAATTTCTCCACTTCCTAGAACACTAATTGCTTGCACCTGATTATGAGAAATGACACGATGGTAAAGAGCTGTACGGCGTTCTGATGTCTCTGTAAAGAAGGGATGATTTTCCAGTATAGCTGACGTGACCTTGTGTGATCAGTTCCAAGACCCTAAAGTCACCTCTGTCCCGATCTCGTTCTTTGCATCGTATATTTTTTTCCCATAAAACCAGCTTAAACTATACAGCTCTGGGGGAAAAAATATAAAAGAGACCACTTTAATTTACTCCAGAAAACTTCTGGAATGTCATCAAGAGGAAGATGGAGGGTCACAAACCGAGCTGATAGATTTTTTTTTTTCCCCCAAAAAGAGTGATATTAAGTTACCCAACAGTAATGTAAAAAACTGGTGGAGAGCATGCCAAAACTAATTTAACCAAGTTATTATTCCACCAGTTACTGATTTCTTAATGTTTTGTAGCCAAAGCATTAACACAATTTGTTTACAAATTATATGCATTTTGTTTTATTCGAGTTATTAAAGCTCTGCAAATACTGCATTATCTTGGGTTATTTTGATGTGTTGTGATGTTGTCATTTCCTTTAAATATACATATAGTTATATTTTGAATTTAGGCAAAATAGTGTCAGTAGTTCACAAAAAAATTTAACAAAACTGTTCATCTCACTAATACATAAACCTGTAAGAAACCAAAAAAAACCAAACAGTGGTCTCTTATTTTAGTTTCCAGAGCTGTATTGTTTTGACTCTGTGACTGCCTTAAATGTTCCTTTATGCATCGGATCACTGATTGGATCCCGTCATAAGGAACGACACACACACACACACACACACACACACACACACACACACACACACCAATTCCGTTATTAATGCTTATTTAAAAGCCATGAATCTCATTTCAATCTAAAGCACCACAGACGCAGGAGTCGTCATCGCTTTAAACGTTTTAAGCTTATTATTAAAGAATGAGGTCAGAGGATTACGCTGTTCTCTGAGCCAGATGCACTTTTCAACCAGTTACCCTGTTCTGCCTTTTTTTTTTTGCCCATGTGACTCAGAGATGTGTCACGCACCGGCCTGATTAATTATTGAGCATCGAGGTCCGGTTGCCTTGACGCAAACCTTATTTAACTGCCATTCTATCGACTGACTATTCGGATAATTCTGAGTCACAAGTGGAGAAATGAACAGCTGTTCGATGACCGTCTTTACCCCTACTAACTGTTCCTTCTCGTTTTTGCTAAGGGATGATGGCGGCTACCGTAAGCCCCTCCCCCCCACCATGATTCCCCGACAGTGACGGTGGGAAAGCCCTCGGCAGGAAGCCACATTAGTACAGCATCAGCACCTCTGACGAGAGGAAGAGTACCGCAGGAGGGGCAAGAAGAGTAAGGTTGTCACGACGTTTGCAAATTACCGACCGGCTGATCCTGTATAAAGTTCGCAAACAGGTTTTGAGATGAGGGGCTACTAAATTCCCTCTTCATGGAGCTGATGGGAATTTCTACTTAATGGATACGCCAAAATCACTAATGCACCAAAACACACACACACACACACACACACACACACACACACACACACACACACTCGAGTGCATGTGTAAAAATGGAGATGCACACAGCGCCATCCAGTGCTTTGAGTTGGTATTACAGGGTTTTAATTATTTCTCTGCTTTGTGTTTTATTTTATTAATGCTTATAACCGGATAAAGTGTTTAAAAGCACATTATATGAATGAAGTCTGGAATATAGACGCTAATCAAATATGCAAACTTCATTAAGTGGGAAAAAATGTAAATAAAAAAATGGGCGTAATGCATGTCCAGGATCGCCAAACATCACGAACCAAATAAACACAACCAATATGTTCATTATAAGAACAAGTATATTACATAAAATGAAAACAAATTCAGATGCAAAAAAAGTTTAAACATGTAGTGCTTTATTACACCAGCAGAGGGAAGCAGTGGAACACAAACACCCCAACCGCCACTATTTACTGGAAACATCCATCATGTTATTTTTATGGATTTGATTACCATCATTAATTATTAATAATATACAACTATTTTAAAGCATTTAGATCAAATATTACTAATATCCAATATGATGCAGGAGGACGGAGCAGGTTCTAATGCTCCAGTGCTTATAGCGGGCTGTGACCCATGTACATCTCAGCAGTGTTGTTTTGGGTTTTTTCCCCCCTGAATATATCATTTGTCACACGGTTTCGCTCTCTGCATTAAAAAATAAAATAAAATGAAAAGCCATAGGGACCTGACGAAACTAGTAGTTGAGTTAGAATAACGTTGCGAGTACAGTTAAACCTGACTACATGTTGTCTATATGACTGTATGGAGAAGCAGGACTGCTTATTTTTCTTGTTCTTCGAATTTTAGGATAGATTTTTGACACGTACATGTCTCAGAAGAAAACGTCCCCAATGAGAAACTGAGACCCTGAACTAAGTATACGCCTCTCTATCGATAAACGTCAGCCTTACGCTATCGAACTGTAAAACCGGTGAAGTTGGTCTGACCCTGAGGCAACACGAAGTGTGTAAAGAGTCAGTTGTGTCACAGATGTCGGTTGTGTCACTTCAAACCCCCCCAGGGTTTCCTTCTGTCCAGCACAAGTTCAAGTCACAGACTACTGACTCAGAACACTTTCAACACAAATTAAAGCATGTCCCAAAAAAGGAGGCGTGGCCGATGTGCTCTTTAATCACAGAAGGACGTGTGGCCAATGCACTGTTTTTTAGTCACAGAGAAGGAGGTGTGGCCTATGAACTTTTCAGTCCAGCAGGAGGCGTGGGCGATGAGCTTTTCAATTCTAGAGAAGGTGTGGACTATGTGCTTTTCAGTCTCCGAAGGAAGCATGGCCTACGTGTTTTCAGTCTCAGAGAAAGAGGTGTGGCCTATGATGTTTTCAGTCCAGGAAGAGGCTTATCAATCCTAGAGAAAGAGGTGTGGCCTATGAAGTAATCAATATCAGAAAAGGGGGTGGACCTATGGGCGGTTCAGTCCCAGAGAAGGAGGCGAGGCCTATGGATGTCTCAGTCCCAGAGAAGGAGGCGTGGCCTATGGATGTCTCCCAGAGAAGGTGGTCTGATCAATGTGCTTTTCAGTCCAAGAGAAGTAGGTGTGGCCTATGACCTTTTAAATCCTAAAGAAGTAGGCATAACCTATTTGTTTTTCAGTCACAAAGAAGGTGGGGTTGGCTTTGCACATTTCAGTCACAGAGGAAATGTGGCCTATGAGCTTTTTGGACCTAGAGAAGGAGGCATGGCCTATGAGCTTTTCAAATCTAAAAAAAGCATGGCCTATGAGCTTTTCAAACCTAGAGGAGGCATGGCCTATGAGCTTTTCAAACCTAGAGGAGGCGTGGCCTATGAGCTTTTCAAACCTAGAGGAGGTGTGGCCTATGAGCTTTTCAGTCCCAGTGACAGTGTGGTCTCTGTACCTGCTAGTCCCTGATGAAGATGTCTGCCAGTAAATTTAAACAACTTCTGTGCTTGCCAGTCTTATTGTCCTAGTGCCAACGAAGGAGGCGTGGCTTATACGCATGTCAGTGAAGATGAAGGTGTGGCGCTTGTGCTTTCTAACTTCTAAGAAGGCATCTGCAAGCAATATTAAAACAGACGTGCTTCTGTGAAAGGGAAGAGGCGTGGCCCAGATATCTGCCACCTCCAAGGTGTAACTTTTGTGTTTTTTTCCATCACACAAATCAAACTGGTACACAGTAAGACCAGTGATGACCAGTCCGTAGCCAGTCTGACCTTTCAGATCTGAGGAAGAAAATCTCAGCCACCGTAACGCTCCCCTTCAGCATCTGTTGTCTAACCGCACGATGGAAAACACTCTAATTTAGACGGGGTGTAATATCTGAGAGGTTGAGGTCCCCTGACACCGGTGTGTGTGTTTATGTGTGTGTGTGATTATCAGAGGGCAGGAGCTGTATCGCTGTTCCCCCAGCGGAGGTGGCAGCTCTCAGTTTACGAGGAGAGCCGTCAATCCCTTTGAGTCCCCAGATACAGAGAGCCTGCGCAACTCCTGATACACAAAGAGCCGCTCTGGCCCGATCAGGCAGCGCATTAAACACCGTCTCGTTAAACAGTGTTCAGGACGCGTACGGATCAGATATTAAACCTGGTTTCTTTGGACGATCAGGATTTAAACCCTGGATCCGAGATGTTAAAAGTCAGCTGTGTGTGTGTGTGTGTGTGTGTGGTGAATCTGAACCACATGAGAGCTCTGCTCTCTCTGAACCACAGACACACCCTTAGCATCAGGCTACAGAATATACAAACGCACAACACATACAGACAAAATACATGAGGTAACAAACATGCATTATTTTTTTCTCTATACAACCACGCTGCTGGTGACGTTATTTTTCAAGAATAGCAAAGAAATCCTGGAGTCAACACGAGCCTGAGGTTTCCCCTTTTTTAAATATTCTAAAAATAGGGTTTTGACTTTTTTTTTTTCGCCCCTGAGGCCATCCTCGTAAACCAATCCGCTCTGGCCATATCTCAGCAAACGAAGATGATACAGTAACAAGCTCGGTATCAAAATGGAGCTTATGTGTGTGAAAATATAAACAACTCAAATTCCCCAAAGTGTAATTTACACAAATTTGATGTGATGGTTTACAAATGTTTTTTTTGAAATTGATCAGGCAGGTAGTGTTGTTTTTTTAATGAAAATTCTCTCTCACAGTGGACAGTCGCATAAATCACGAACGTTTTATTAATGAAGTAAAACCGAACAGTTTTGATGAATGTACGAGGGTGAGTGTCTTAATAGCGCTTTCCGTTCGTCTGCCCGGTCACAGCTATGCAGGTATAGACGTGTTTCATCAGTTCATTTGTAAAACGGCAGCGTTACCGCCTTCTTTTTTCGCTGCTCCCGTTACCATTTGTCTTTAATCTAACTCCATCTTCCTTTTGTCATTCCTCACCACATCCACAAACCTCCTCTTGGGCCTTCCTCTTCTCCCCTCATCTCTCCTCTGCACACGTCCAAACCATCTCAATCCGGCCTCTCTAACTTTATCCCCAAACCGTCCTACCTGCACTGTCCCTCTAATATACTCATTTGTAATCCTGTCCATTCTTGTCTCTCCCAAAGCAAATCGCAGCATCTCCAGCTCTGCCACCCCCAGCTCTGCTTCCTGACTATGGACCAGAAACATCCTCAGTAGAAAAAAGCTGAGGGGGAAAATGTTCAAAAGTCAGCCATCAGCTGGACAAATTAATCAATGCTTACAGTTTTCTGGGATTCGGATAAGAAGGGAGAGACGAGAAAGAAAGAAAGAAAACGGGAGATGTGATGTTTCATGCAAGGTGAGACAGAAAGAAAAACTGAAAGAAATGTAGACAGTGAGGGACAGTGAGGGAGCGAAAGAGAGAAGTGAGATGAGTCATGTTAGAGAGACAAAGGAAGAAAAGGAAGGAAACAAAGAGTAAATGTGTTTATATGAGAGAGATGATTCATGCGAGGTGAGACCGAACGTGACTCGCCCTGAAAGAAACATACACCAGAGGAAACAAGAGCAAAATCACACTGATCACAACTGGAGTGTGTCAACCAGGAGACCTCACACGGAGAGAGAGAGAGAGAAAGCGGGGGAGAGAGAGAGAGAGCACTTGAAGTGCGAGTCCCCTCTGCACTCAGAGTTGGGATGCGCTTGGACTGAACTGTCCTGACTGATGATGATTAAACCTGCCGCTTCATTCCAACATTAGATTTACACACACACACAAAAAAAAAAAAAAAACACCACATGAGCATCAGTAAGATATGAGGCAATGTGAAATCAAACACTCGGAGATGAAGTGATTCCTCCGTCTCTCTCTACAGGACTTTCCCTTCTCTCTCTCTCTCTCTCTCTCTCTCCCTCCCTCTCTCTGTCAGGCGAATAACAGCAACGCGTAAAGGAATTAACACAAATGCACTGCTGGAAACCACCAGCTGAGTGTGTGTGTGTGTGTGTGTGTGTGTCATCTCAGAAACGTCTCCCTGTCGCTGGTCCAGTACCATCGAGGGTGCAGACTGTGATCACTGTAATCAAAACTAACATACAGACAAACGATTATAGCTGGGCATCAAAGAGATGGGGGTGTTCTGAGTGGGAGGGACGACAAACTGTCAATCACAGCGACACCCGCAAATCAGGGGCCTCGGTGAGCTCGTGTATGAGGAAGAAGACAGATAGGGCAGCAGTTTGAACAAAAAAGCCAAAACGTTTGTGTTAGACAGGAGAGTTGAGAGAGAGAGAGAGAGAGAGGTGGGAGGGGCTTACTTTCATCCCCTTGTCAATCACAAGACATTTGTAAGTTCAAGTATGAACTTTGGTTAGCCTTTGGACTGCGGGAGAAAGCCAAAGCCCAGTGTTCCCAAACTGCCAATAAAATGAGTGTGTGAGTGTTTGGATGTGACCTACGATAGACTGGCATCCTACACAGGGTGTACCCCGCCTCTTAAAAGAAAAGAAAAAAAAGGAAAAGGAAAAGAAAGAAAAAGTGTTATATTTAAAACAAAATGAATAAACATGAATGAAAAAAAAATGAATTTTACTGAGACCGAGTTCAGGACAAGCACAGTACAGAGTCAGTTCTCTCACAAGAGCGACTCTTTTACAATCCTGGGACGAGAACTCACACCCACCTGGTCGCCGCCCCGAATGCCTACACTGACCTTAATGCCGAGTTTGGCAGGAGTCATCATCTCTCTGCTTTGAGTGCAGGAAGCTAGTCATGGTCGAAGGCCTCGTGCTGGAGGTCAAAACACTGACATGCGGCGTGTCCACTGAAGCGTGAAAAGACGTACAAAGGACAAATGTGCGTCCAGATGTCATCAAACACACACAGCTGGATGATTAATGATCGTGATTCAGGGTGATACTGTAACTGTAATTCGCAGGACTCACTTTAATATGAGGTACTTTTCTGAAGACCGGGTCTGATATTTAAAGATTTGCTCTAAACTAGGGTTGCCAAATGTCCCAAAAATTACTACTTGAAATCACTTTGTCCAAAGACTGAGGAGATTGTTGGCAGATTTGTGTCAGGTTTCAATCTCTTTTTTGATGGTAACTGAGGCAGTAAACAGAAACAAATCCTTTGTACGGAGCGATTTCATTGGCTGGATACTGTGAGATCACCAATCTTTCTGTCTGCCTGTCTTTCTGTCAGTTGTGTAAATGTTTTATTTAAGACGATTATGGCAACCCTCGACCAACAGCAGGGTAACATCATGAAGCAGTTAGCTAGTTATTTCTATTCCTCCAACATCACGTTGCAAGATGGTTTATTCTTCTTACACCTTAAGACTTAAGATTTATTTTTCAAAATGTCGTCATACTTTCTTTTTTTATCTATTTAGGAAAAAAAAGACTAACAGGAAACTGGACTGTGTTTGTCCTGCAAACACTGTGCCCCGGTACCTGTGTTTCTAGCGAGCACGTCCTCATTTCCACCTCTAACACTCTTCTCTTAACTGAGGGCAGTTTATTTTTACCTCCAAAGAAAAGGTGGCGCAAGAAAGACACATCCACTATCCCGAAACACAAACATGAATAACTAAGCTCTCTGCAAGATACAAGCAGCTCTGTAACATATATAAAAAAATAATTTTTTAAACTAAATCACAACGATTTTGCAAATAAACGGCAATGAGGCCACTTTAAAGAAGTGAAGATAAATAATGAGATGCGAGCACGCCTGACGAAGCGATTACTAGTCCGGTCCTGGATCAGACACTCCTGCACTAGACATCACACTAAAATAGCAAACCACAGAGACGCACTACCGAGTAGCATGCGGTTTGGGACGCGGCCGAGGAGCTTACAGTACCTTAGTGGTAACGATACAAATGCAGTCCATCTTCTCGCACGGGACCGAGCAGAAGCAGCGCTCAGGCTCAGCATCTCATTTCATGCTTCCGAGAGTGTGAGAGTGCGCGCGCGTGAGTGTGTGTGTGTGTGTGTA
>JAOVVB010000023.1:2077475-2095037 GCA_028570985.1 Heterobranchus longifilis | reverse complement strand
TAATAAGACTTAATGTCTAGAAAATGTAGGCAAAAAATCAAATGAACTTACAACACCGTCTCATACAGCACTGAGCAACTGATGTTTATTAAAAAAAAATAATTTTTATAAATAAAAAAAAAAGAAATGCTTGTATGGCTTACGAGACTGAGTGAGTCTTGATATCACATAGACTTGAAGGAGCACAGTTAGAGAAGTTGGAGAGGTGTGTGTGTGTGTGTGTGTGTGTGTGTGTGTGTGTGTATGTATGTGTGTACTGATGCAGTGTTTTGACAAAGATGTCATCAGGTTTAAATTGGTGACAGCAGTGTGTTAGCAGCAAGAGACTATAACTCTGATCTAATCTTAGAACAACTCTGTTCTGCCGACATTGAGGCTTACCCTGTGTGTGTGTGTGTGTGTGCGCGTGTGCGTGTGTATACAGAGCTTCACACTTTGGTGAATTCTGACACATGTACTCCGTTTGCTCTGTGAGAAAAGTGCAGCTGCAGAACTACACCACTAGTGTGCTGTATAACTGCCCTTTTGCCCTTTTAACCCTTTAACTGCCCTGCTCGTAATTAGCACATCTGTGCAGCCTGACGTCCTTCCTCCTGCTCAATCCAGATGTAGCGGTGACAGAACTGCTAACATAACCGCAGGCAGAGACGGAAGAAACAGAACTTTACCCCCCAAAAAAATCTCGTTAGATCAGATGAGTCACGATTTCTCCAGATCGGAGACAAGATCGTGTGTTAAAGCCACAGACACAACACAACAACAGTCTCGCTTCTTTGCTTCGTATCGGATCACGAGCCCGAGGTTTTTGAGGACACAGGATAAAAATCAGCACAATGGGACGCTACTCACAAGCACGAGCAGGCGTGACTCCTTCACATCCCGCATCTTTTATTTTGTTTGTTTGTTTTAGATCACCATCATCTTTTTCTTTTTATATATTCTGTACACCTGCCAAAAACTGTTTAGCAGTAAACTGTGTACGCCGGCACCTCGAACACCTTTTCAACAAACATTAAGTGGAGATTTCAGTATTTCCTTTCGAAAAAAAATCTGATTTAGGATGAAGCCGAGTGAGTCGAGCTACTATCCATGCGAGTGCTACGTAATTATCAACAATTCCTGACTTCTCACTTGCAAATTATCACAAATGCACATGGTTCACACGGATTTAAAATAAAACTCTATATTGACGTTTTAACTATGTTGTCAGGTTTTTTTTTCCCCCCCGCCAGGCGAGTTTAATTTAAACACTCTTTCACAAGTTTAAACGGTAAACTGCTGAAGAGTGTTCGTCTGAAGTGTAGCACGACTGCTCTGTGAAAACGAGTGCGATATTTTTGGGACAAATGAAAGAACCCAACTGTGTACACACACACACACACACACACACACACCATTCCTACCTCTATGCTGGTGCTGATGCTGGGCATGGTGTCTGAAGTACCAGTCGGACTCTGGAGGCTGGAGAAGTCCCACAGGTTCATGGCGGCCGGCGCGGGGCTCCCTTTTATCGGCTCGCTGCATTTCTGATTGTCCAATAAGGTCACTTCGTAAAATTCCTGGATATCTGTCAGAACAGAAAGCGGTCTAACTTTAACTATGCAGCTTGAAGAATCTCGTTTTTAAAAATATATAAACAGTTTCACAGTCTTAAAAATTCTAATAACTGTTGATACGGTTCGATGTAATTTTCTGATCAGACATCAATAAGTAAATAGTCATGGAACAAAAAAGCTACAGTACTTTTAGGCTTGAATAGACCTCAATTAAATAACTCACAGCTAGATAATAAAGATAGGGAAAATAAAAATAAAAAACAATTCAGGGATACTTTTGTGTGGCAATTCATGCAACACAACATGGCATCACAGCAAAATCGATTATACATTTATTATTATTATTTATTTATTTTTTATATGTTTGCAACATGGTAGAATGTTGTATTCCTCTACAATCCTACAGGTGGCGCTCTAAACTATTCACACATTGCGTGTGGTAGGAGTGAATTATTTGCTGTTTGGTTAGAATTGCAATACAATCTAAAAACAAAAATTATATTCACACAATCACAATACAAATCGAACCGGTACACAGGTATCACAATATCATATCGGCTGGTCCCTAGTGATTCCATATTAGACAAATAAAGATCGTTTAATCCTTGAAAGAAAAAAAAATGATGTCACAAAGAAAGGAATATTTAATTTTGAATTAGTGGCCTTTTTTTTCCCCCCCAATCTTAGTACGGCAGAATTTGGCCCATTTTTTAAAAATATATTTAAGTACATGTAAGTGTTTAAAAAGCTATTTTAGAAAACTATCTATTGAAACATTATTGGGGTACAATAAAACCTGAGATTTACAAAGTTTTTTTTAGGATTGTAATAAAAATCAGAAGAAAAAAAATAAAAAATAAATTCACACTATGGGCAATTTGGGAACGCCAATTAACCTAAACTACATGTCTTTGGACTCTGGGAGGAAACTGGAGTACCCAGAGGAAACAGACCAAGCACGGGGAGAACATGCAAACTTCATGCACACAGAAACGGGAATCGAATCCGGACACTGGAGGTGCAAAGTGACAGTGTGAAAGAGTGTGTGAGTGTGAGTATGTGTGTGTGCCCTGCGATGGATTGGCGCCCTGTCCAGGGTGTACCCTGCCTCGTGCCCTAAGTCTCTTGGAATAGGATCCAGGTCCCCGCAACCCTGAATACAGGATTAAGCGGTATAGAAGATGAGTGAGTTAATGAGTGATAGTTAAAGAATCGCAATACAAATGGAATTGGCACCTAGGTATCGTGATAATATTGTATCGGAAGATCCGTGATCATTTCCATCCCTAACAAAAACCAAATCCATCTCCCTTGCGTTAATTTCCCAGTCTAGTGGAAATTGTGGTGCTGTTATAGGAAAATAATCCACAGCAGGACGGTGTGAGACGTTCCAATGTGAAGCGCAGCCTGGTTTATACTTAAACAATTCTGGATGATTTAAAAGCGTCATCCAATAGAAATGGAAATTTCAGTAGAAATTGTGAAACACATAGCGATCTTGCATGCAACCAGTAAACACACTGACGAGCTCCATCTCTGTTTGTCGTCATCATGGTTGTTGTCATGACCTCAGATTGACAGGTTTGACCTTGCATTCAAAATCGAAAAAATCCAGACGGCGGGAACACAAAACAGAACTTTCAATAGGGAATTTTCAAAAGTCTTGAAAATTACAATAGTTGTAATTAAAATAAAAGTGTTTGAGAATAATACATTAAGTATGCAATTTAAAGTTCCCATATTTTACAATATTATATTAGTATAAGTATATTTTTAAGTTAACACAGCTCTTTTTTTATTATTTTTTTTACTCCTGCTCTAAATGTGCCATTCCGGTGTCTATGTAAATGAGCTACTGCTGAGCCACGCCCCTCTACAAATCAGCAGAGCTGAGAAACAAGTCAGGGGACTTATATGAGGTCACAGTAGGGGGGAAAAATACAAAACTGAAAAAGGACAAAAATAAGGGAAGGTTTTTTTCCCCTTCATGTTTTTTTGTTCGTACACACACTGAAAACACATACAGTATATCTAAAAATGTAAAAATTGTATAATGGCTATGTTTTTTAAGACCATTCTTCAGCAAAGGTAAAGTCGGCTAGCATAAAACATACTGGCGGTAGACTGAAACAGTGCATATTAATAAAAATAATTTTGTCAGAATGTGACTCCCTGGAACATTTCAAACTATTTTCCGTAATATTTAATCCGTCTTTGATATTGCTAATATTAATTTAAATAATACTCAGTAGAAAAGGGAAAGAAAAGAAAAAAAGGGAAGACTGAGAGTTTGTCTTGTTTGTAATTCCAGCCACACAAGGTTTAAAACATTAATATTAATCTGCCAATTAAGATACCAGTTGTTTTAATGAATACAACATTTTCCCTGGAAACTCCATTAGGAACTTGATATCCCTAAAACAGTAATTTTTAAATATTACATTTATTATATAGCGCGCTTTATATTTATTTAGAAATCAGGTGACAGTTTGGACTCTTCAGGTTCTACTGCACTATAAACATGACTGCTGTTTACTCGCACTCACATGGTAGCTATCGGCAAGGCTATTTACACAAAGTGCCATTAATCCATCATAAGTGGTTATAAAGGTCGTACACGACTGACGCAACATCGCAAACGAGTCTGAACTCTTCCCCAGAAAAACATTTAAACGCAAACCTCTCTGACACTAAAAGCTCTTGAGCATATTTAACAATTTAAATGAGCAGCACTAACAGTATCCTGTGTAACGTGGTGCACGGCGTTGTGTTTCAGGTCATTTAGGGAAGCAGTTACTTCCCTAAGCGAAAGGGAAGCAATCCCAGCGGTCCACAGCTGTTAGGCTAAACTGCACAGATAAATAGCAGAAGGACATGGGTGTAAAGGGACAGGGGGTGGGGGGACAGAGCTGAAAATATACCGAGGATCACATGAACGTACAGGGCAATGAACAGCGTAAACATTTCCTGTAATGCACACGGGTGGAGGGGATTCCTAATGTACGCATTTCTCTTTGAAATCTCTGAGCAGGTGATTTCACAGCTACTAATAAAAGCTCTGTTGAGGGGTATTTTCGTCTCAGGAAGGTGTAGGCTTTACAGAGGAATAAAAAAACGAAGTTTTGAATCCGGGCGTTGTGTTTATCACAAATTGTAATTTTTTTAAAGGGTTAAGGGAAATGTCCAATAAATAAATACTCTAGGGCTGAAACGATTCCTCGAGTAATTTGATTTCAATAAATGATCGAAGCAAAATCTTCTGCCTTGAAGCTTCTTTTAATAATGTTTTTCCGCAATTATTTGTTTGGCGTGACGCAGCGCGCTTCCGGATGCAAGCCGCCACTAAACACCGACGAAGGAGAAGCGCTTACGTCACCCACAAAGCGAAGGGAGACGCGAACAGTTAGCTGTGTATTGATTTAATGGAGCGTTCTGTTGCGGGGCTGCAAAATGTAAAGGAGCGATAAAAATATCAGCGAGCCAAGAGAAGAAGAAACCAGCAATAGAAAACGACAGAAATGATCAGTAAAGGCTTATGTTATGACTGAGCTGTAAATTAGAAACTTTTAGTTCTGAAAGTTAAGTTGCACAACTTAGCGTTTTTGTATAATTATTTATTTTAATGTGTGCCTTAGTTTTTTCGATACTTGGTCATTTGAAATACCTTTTTTTTTTTTTTTTTCAGTTTCTGCATCTGGGAAAAGGCTTTAAAATAAGAATGTATGGCACCGTAATGCACTTAATTCATCTCAGTCAACTTTAAGCTATTCCTTGTATTGTGAATAATGTGTTTATTTTTGATAAAATGCTGTATGTATTTAAAAAATAAAAGTTGATTTTTCTAAAAAAAAAAAACCAATTAATCTTTTGTTTCTCATATATTTTACATTGCTGTTTAATTAAGTACATTTTGTCCGATTACTCGATAAAATTTTTGGTAGAATACTCGATTACTAAAATATTCGATAGCTATAGCCCTAAAATACTCAGATTTTTTTTAATGTGATAAAAGATCACCGTTTCAAATTATACAAAGAGAAAACTCACAGGAACAAGCAGCGATACTCTCACAAAATATGAGTATTCGCAAAAATGCAAGTGTTTTCTAATTTCTGCAAAACATTCGTTGTTTAAAGAAATTAGACCAAATTATTCAAAGTTTATCTAAATAATTTAAATCGTGTGAATCGATTCTGAATCAAAAACAGACGTATTTAATCAATTAATCAGAATTAAGAGCATAATCAATTTAATCACACAGTTCTACTCATCACAAGACGCCCCTATACTATTAATGTATATTGTTTAACAAGCAAAAACTTTGGCGATTTGTGTGTCTCGCACTGGTAGGAATGTTGCGGCTAAATCAGTTTTCTAAGGGATCCGGCCGTGGTTTTCCCAAAATTCATGATTTTCCTGATACAAAATTTTGCAAGAAACTTATATTGCAAAGTTTGTCCAAATCTCCTGAGTCCAATGGAAAATAGCAAGTTAAACACCTGCACCGTTTTCGAGTCGTGAGGAGCCATTTGTTTCCCGTGCCGAACCACTTTGCTCCCCTGACTCCTAGATCGCTCGTTTTTATTCTCTGACCTATATTGTAGGTAGTTAAAAGCAATTACACTTGGCTTGTGATCATGTTGAAATCCGATATTCTGATACACTGCAAATATTCTTAAAAGACTAAAAAAGAATGCTGGCAACCATTTCTTTTTTCCTTCACGATGATTCATCGCAAAGCTATTTGGTTTGGTTTGAAACTTTTTCGCTGAAAAGTCTAGAAAGAAAATGCTACGCATTAAAAATGCATCACTATTACAGTACCAAAGACCTACAGGACATTCTGATAAATTTCTCGATTGCTTTCTGCCGAGCCAGACACTGCGACAAACCTGATGTAATGTTCTCAGAGGCTTTATGAGCAGCATGTCACATGCAGGAGCAAAGCTTCTGGTCTGGAGCATTAAGGCAGAGTTGGCGATTAGTTCAGACAGACTGTGTAACAGGATGAGGATCGGAGAGCTGGTGTGAGGAGGCACATCCCTTACAGCCGATCCAGATTACACCGCGAAAGTCACGCCAAGCACATGGACAACAAGCTGTAATAAGGACATGTATGCCAAAAATTGTTGGTAGTGTCATACACTGATGGGTTTCCCTAGATTTTCTATGTTTGGATATGAAAGTGAAGAATATATCGATGAGAAATTTAGAGATTCATCATGTAACGCTCCACTTTAACCCAGAGGCAGTCAAATTTGTTATCCCATGATTGGTTTATTACTTTTGCACTGGAGGCTAAAACGGCTAATAAGAAATTAAAGCCTCCCCAAGGTTAAGTGGATTTTTTTTTTATAAATAAAATGTTAAAATATATAAACAGCATTGTGAAATTCAAAGATATGTCTCAGAAAGACATCCTTAAATGTAATTTTAATAACCTTCATCTTTGGAATTAACATTATTTAATGTACTAGAACCCAATTCTCAAAACTAAAGATATTGTAGAAAATGTCCATGTAAAACAATTTTACAGACTGTTCCAGGTGGCCACATGTCTGTAATGGTACAGTGAGACAATATCAAAAAGTAAAGGAAAGCCTCTTCTTCCACGATGCTAGTGCAAGCGCTATTTGAAGGCCATGTTTCCAGAAGCTAATTCGAAATTTGAACAAGAAGTAAGGCAAACATTTATTTTTTTTCTCACATTTAGACCGATCTGAACGACTAAAAATGTTTAAAAAGGTGAGGTTTTTTTCCCCATAATGTTTTTTTCACCACAAGGTTTCTTGAGTCTCAGCCATCCAGGCAAAACACTATCAGTGGACGCTGCTTCCCAGCTTTTAACAGTGTGTCTCATGTTTCCTGGTGTCCCTCTGTGGTAAAGCTGGCTATAAAACGCTGCCTGACTGGTGTCTGATTAAATTGGCCTCCGACCGCAAGATCGGAATTTCACAACTTCATTCAGCTCGTCTTACAGCTTAACATTTTCCACAGAGCAACACCAGGGCTGTTTTTGGGGTTAAGAACATTTTCTGACTGAACAAAAACCCCCAACATCAAAATTATTAATAATGCAGTAATACCTAATACATCTTAGAAGAACTAATACACATATGTACATGCAGTTCTGTAGCACGTTATATCACAATTGGAGTGAAAACAGTGGCCACGCCCATTTCACATGAATAAACATGAACCAAGGTCACATCTTCAGTGGAACAAACTAACAGAGACACAGACCACACCTCCTTTACTAGAGCTAAAACACACGCACACGCGCACGCACACGCGCGCACACACACAGTCAGACCACGCCCCCCCCCTTTACTGGGGCTAAACCACACCCACACACAGCCAATGCCTCCTTCTGTAGAACTAATCCCCCCTCACACACACACACACACACAGCAGGTCACGCCTCCTCCACCGTGACTTATTTGAATTTTTCCACCAGCACTCATTTCTGACTTCGGCCTCAGACATACAGTGTGTACACAACTGCATAAACCTTTAATCATCAGTACATAAACACTAACAAAGTCTTTAAACC
Organism: Heterobranchus longifilis; assembly: GCA_028570985.1. Taxonomy (NCBI): domain Eukaryota; kingdom Metazoa; phylum Chordata; class Actinopteri; order Siluriformes; family Clariidae; genus Heterobranchus; species Heterobranchus longifilis. The sequence goes on along the minus strand of JAOVVB010000023.1, from coordinate 2,086,928 downwards.
TTTACTGTGTACTTTTGATCTTCTGCCATCTACCACTACGAAAAAAAAAGAAAAGCTGTGAATAATTAAAATGCCAAGAAGGGAAAAAAAAAAAAAACCCAAAAAAACAACTCTATCCAGGTGAGAAAATGGGGACTTTTTTTTTTCTCCACCTAACATGACCGCAGTGTAATTCTGAACAGATTGCGCGGTGTGAAATTAATTTTGATCCGGTTCGCCATCAGGTAATTAGAGGCTGCGTGATCATTATCCGTCATTATTCATGGTGTACCAGAATGACCTCAAAAATCTTTTTTTAACAGCCTGTATGAGAAAGCACTCGCACTAAACATTTCTGTAAAAGCTAGCGAGCAGACGCAGAGTACGCGTTGATTGAGTCAGGTCTTGTATCTTGCATTTGCTATAAGGTTTACGTCTACAAATTGGATACAAGCATGAGTGTTGGAATCACTGTACTTCTCGCACTACATGATTTTTAGCACTTTTTTTTTTGTAATCATCTGCTGCTTTGTGGACGTAAAGGAGTGCAAGTTAGCGACTTCAGGATGACTCCTACATTTTTTATTTTTTTTTTTACAGGAATTTGATTTCCTCTCAGGTGTTCTTTCCTCATCGTAAATGTTTTTGATACTTGGGTTCATGATGACCGAGCTCGTTCAGCATTAAAATGCTCAGTAGTTACAGCTAAACACAGAGTCCGGAGTTGAAATTTGCATCACACACGTTTTTGGTTCTTGCTAACATCTTCATTTTTTGCTTCATGAAAATAAGGTGATCTTAAATCCCAGGACCGGCGTAGACTGCAGATGTCTACCCATGTCCTTTCCTTTAATTCTTTTAATGCATTCTAAGCCTTAAGACACTGACCCTGTGCTTGGTTTCCTGAGGACATGATATGCAAAAGATGCAACCACTCGCAGTAGATGACTATATATCAGCCGCGCTACTCAGTTTAGCTGCAACTCAGAGCTGACTGTAAATGCACACATGTAGATCATTTTTAGATGTGCAGTGGAGAAGTATGCACAATAGCACTGATCTCGGAGGGATTAAGCCTGGAGTAATCATGCCTGCTGACGGATTACACCCTGCTTGTCCTTTGACAACACACATTTCGCAAAGAGTGCGATTGGAAACCTAAAGCTCACATCCATTATTCCTTAGGAGAGGCGCAAGAGTGATGTATAAGATGGTACAAGTATACGCTATGATTTGCTAATAGAGGGTGTGTGTGTCTGTTGTAGTTGCATTAAATCTTCCAGGAGAATGAAAGCATGCTGGAATAAAAACCTCCTGTAAAGTGGATCAGAGGTGTGCCGGAACATTAGATTACCAAAACTCAGCAACTCAAATCCACTTCAGCCCAGACTGACCATGATTACAGGAAGTGGTGATAAGACTATGGGAGTGTCCTAAATTACACAAACACACACACACACACACACACACACACACACACACACGGTCTATACACATCCTAAATCCTAGAAGTCTTTACACAGTGTGAAGGTCAGCTGTTCTGGAACAGTTCTTGCAAGAACGATATTGTGTCGAGTGAGTTTGCAAAACCCATCAAACACCATGATGAAACTGGCTCTCATGAAGACCTTGCAGGAAAGCAAGACCAAAACTTAACTCTGCCGCAGAGAAGTTGTTCATTTAGAGAAATCACGAATTATTAAAACAGCACCTCAGATCAAAGCCGTTATGAATCTTTACAGAGCATAAGTAGCAGGTACATCTCAATATCAACTGTTTCACAAAGTAGACAGAAAAGAAAATTAGCAAAGACCGTGAAATGAGAAGGTTCTACAATTTTGCAACACCATCAAGTTAGTCCTAACCTGGAAAGACTTTAAGTTAACAATTTGCACAAATGAATATCTAGATCAGATGGATCCGGATCGATTGACAGTACTGTAAGGACCCTGATGGTTTTCTGATAAACGAGAATAATTAATATACCAGTAATTGAGTGTTTTTTCCTCAAGGTGGACACGGGTATAAAACCAAATGGCACTCATTAGAGCCGACCGATGCGACAGGTTACAGGTTAGACAGAGAAACGAAACAGAAACGAAACGCTCCAAGAAAAGGAAAGTAGACTATGAGAACTGAAGCTTCAAAGAGGAACGGACAGATCAATGTATGTTTATTCTTCCTGCGAGAAGTTTAAAACTAGTTTGTTCTACTGTACATGTTCTAAACCGTGGCGCTAATAAAAAGCAGTAACGTTGTAAGTAATCGCCACTATGGGATAAAACACGGGTCGTTTGAGCAAACATATCCGCAGAAATACCCGAACTGAGAGCTCGGTGTGACAGAGCGACCAGAGTCCCTAAACATTCATTTACAGCCCAGCAGCGTACAAATAAACATTCAATAAAGATTGTTGTTTGTATTCTATACAAATACAACAGAATATACACGGCCATCAAAGTTTAAATTGCCCACATGTTTAACGCATTTACTGAAAACTGACAAGAAATATTATTAAAATGCTATGGAAATTTTAAACTGCTCATTTCTATAGACTTACAATGACTGCATATGGAGAGATCTGAATCCTAAAACAAACATTTTTTTTTTTTCACTTTTATTTAACCAGGAAAGTCTCATTGAGATTCAAAACTTTTTCAAAGGGAGTCCTGGCCAAGATAAGCAGCAATAAATACAAAACAATTAAAAGTTACACAATTAAGATACAAATAAAAACATAAGAGAAGAAAAAAAATGAATTTGCAAACAAACTATGCAAAACATGTACAAGCAATGGAAAGCTCTCAATCTGGATTTAAATGTGTTCCAAGGAATCAACTCTTTTAATTTTCTGTCATTCTGCAACATATTCCATGTATAAGGTGCTGAGTGGAAAAAAGCTCTTTTACCCATTTCAGTACAGACATATGGAACAGAAAGCAATAAATGATCTTGTGAACGTACGAAGTAGGAATCAGCACTTCTCTGTGCAATTAAGGAACTAATGTAACTAGGTAGTAATCCCAGAATCGCCTTATATATAAAGGAATACCAGTGACAATCCCTTCGGGTGGTCAAAGCAGGCCATCCCACCTGATTATATAACTCACAGTGGTGTGTCAGTACTTTACAATTAGTGATAAACCTCAAAGAAGAGTAATAAGCTGTATCAATCATTTGAAGACATTGCAAAAAAAAAAAAGACTTGAAGAACATTGACTCGAAGAAAACTTTATTGACCAGACCTCCTTAAATTTGAATTTAGAACCCCGGTCATACGTATATAAATAGATACGTGTTCTGGTTGTAGTTCTAGATTCTCTAAACAAACTGTGTGAGAATTTTCTCGCTTGGAAACCATATATTTGGTAAAGTAGTCAAAGTTGTCAGATCATAATGTAATCATTAAATAAACTGAGGACATTGAATCTCTTACTGTTTACCAGGAAACTAATAAAAAAAATGAATAAAAAAAAAAAAACAGCACTAGTGGGTGTCTTGCTGAGTGGAAATCTGTAAATCAGAGTGGTAGAGGGAAGAAAAAGGGGGGGGGGGGAGAAAGAAAACAAAAATGCACATTCTGGCATTACAGGAGATATAATATCCCTGAACGCCAATAATAGTGGATTATAACTTTAATTCATTGAATTGAAAAGAAATGTAATTTAAGACAGTGTAAATTAAGAAATTATACCGTTGAAAAAAAGGTCACCGGGCTGATTCTTATCAAGTATCCTGCTTCTCTGCAATAACAAACAACTTAAAGTAAATACAAACCTTTCTACCTTCAAAATAAATGTTAAAAAAAAAAAAAAAAAACAGCCATCAGTCATTATTTCCACAAGGGAATAATGAAAACTGGTGGGGGTTGTGGTCAACACAGGAAGCTGACCCTTGGCGAACTCAAACCGGCTGCTCCGCATTCCTGCTGCTGGCTTTTCTCGCCGCGTTTGTTGAAATAAAACCGGTACTAGTCATGCGAGAAGACGAGTCTCTGCTTGCTAACGCGTGGGAGAAAAGAGAAATTTTACAACAATCACAAGCTGAGATCACAGAAGTCATAGAAACGATCACGTGGCTCTGAGACAAGTACAGACTGCTGCAGCACGAGTTTCCCAGGTGAACCATATCACTCTGAGCAGCACACGTAGACGGCGGTGAATTATCACCTCCCTGAAAATTACGCCCATTCTCACAGCACGAGTGACACGGAGCTATTACAGGACTTTTATAACCTTCACACCTTTGTGTGAATTCCAGTTAAACTCAACACAGACGAGAGGTGGGGGTGTGGGGGTTCCCTCCAAACGCACTCGTTTAATGGCATTAACCCACATGGAAAAGAATGGCGAAAACACTATCAGACATGCGCACAGGATGGTGTGATGTGCTGCTCACCGCGATTAAGTTTCCAGTAACACTATGTCTTGAAGTGTCTTATTTGTCTTATACCATATCAATTACACTCATTTTTGCCAATTCTCATTAAATAACAACAAGATGCTTTTTTTTTAATCCATTTAAAGTTGTTGGAAGTTTGCAGAACAAGTTAGTCCTGTATCTGAAGAACTCTTTACGCCTTCTATGTCGGTTTGAGTAATTAGCAAAGAAACTAAATGCACCTCGAAATCACCAATTATTACCAAAGAAACCTTGAGCAATGTAGGAGGTCTGTCTCGAGATCAAACACTGAAGGCTTGACCACAGTGCATGACCCTTAAATGTCAGAAGAGCGGTTCGAAGCAGTTCTAATATGGTTCTACACTTCTACTGAAGATCCCCCCATTCTTTCAGATCATGAATGTGCTTTCCTGTTATCTAAAGCTAACAAGGCTGAGAAGAACACACCGGATCAGGCTGACCTGGGAGATCAGGGAGACTCAACTTACCTCCTTATCGATATTTGTCACACTGTATGTTCTGTGTGGAAAACCATCAAGGTTTTTCCTTCTCCTCATCTTTTGCGAAGCCTGGCGTTACCTATATTTATTATACAAACTTACAGGCGACTGCCTGGGTGATTAAACATGTTTCTGTCTCTCTTCCTTTGGTAGTGACGTGCACATTCATGAAATGCTAGGAATTAAGATCATTTCCTTTTCCAATCACGACAATATATAAACAATTCATACAGGATAAAATGAGCAATGTGAAAACATAAAATGTACTTCCTGAGTATTTTCCACACCTATTATCACTTACGTTATGCCAGCTGTAAATAGTCGTCGCCTCATCAGCCTCTCTTGTCGATGAATAAGACTAATCATTCGTGAATGACCAGCTGGTCACGTTACCTCATAACCATAAACATCTATGTCATAAACAAACACCAGAAAACTCCTCTGAAGGTTTCAAAGCCCTGACACTGAAGACTCCTTTCACAGAAAGGTAAACAGATAGCTCCTTCAATTTTTTCCAGAAAACAAATCACAGTCTTTTTATAAAAGTTTAATGTTACATAAAAAATAAAGTAAAAATTTCCCCAGAGAAAACTTTACCGTTTCCGTTTATGTGATGCGCTCGACATACAAATCCCTGTCAATCAGCTGTTAATATAGAAACGATAGTATAATAAAACAAACGTGAACATACCAACGCTCTCTAGGTGCTCACTTAACACGAGAGTTGTTGTGGACGCTCCAAATTACCTGAAGTAAAGCCGTCTGGGGAAACTGAATAAATTTTGGGTTGCATTTGCATCCTATTTGGAAGCCAGCATTAGCCCTGCAGTTCAGATTGTTCTGTATTATTTAAAAAAAAACAAAAAAAAAAAAACAGGTAACTACTTTATTTTACTTTCAAAATGAACGTTGCATTACATTCCTGGTACTAACGCCAAAGATAAACACGATTATAATGAAATCCTCCTTTAGAATAAAGCGAGTGTGAATGAAAAGAAAGGAAAAGCTTTAAACGAGACGTACCTATAAGTGCCTGAAAGAGGTTACTCTGGAAGATGTCGATGACTCTCTGAATGGAGTGCCTCAGCTGGCGGTCCTCGGTGTTGTTCAGTTTCGTCCGGTATTCCTCCAAGAGCAGCAGAGCCCGCTGAGCATCTGTGGGACGAACGTTAAAGGTTTTCAGAAAATAATTTTCAGTTTTTAGTTTTAGTAACCGTCACATTTTATACAAAAAAAAATAATAATAAATAATTTTTTTTTTTAAACAAAAACTTTACGAACAGTTAAAGCATAATGTCAGAATAATATATAATAAAAGCAGAATAATGTCCGGCTGTGGTTGGTTTGAGTTAAATTCTGGAGCATTTTCAGAATTTGTGCCTTACAAATTAGTGCACATCATCCGGTGAAGAAACTATGATGTACCCTATACCCTATGCTGTGACATGTTTTCAAGCAAGTGACCACAGACAGATCCTGATGTTTGTTATATGCCACTAATTCAGGATTTAGCTTATAGTGTGCCTAAATTCCAAATACAGTAAGTCTCCAACTTACGAACAATCGAGTTACGAATTTGTGCAAGTGTATAAAATGTATAAAATGTCCAATGTTCGGTATATTGTTTGCGTGTGAGTGTAGGGAGGCACCAGAGAAATAAGACGGCCTCACAGGTTTCAAAGAATCAGACCGGGAGCACGATGATAGAAAATGTGTGATCTGTAAAGTTTTCCAGATGGTGTAAATCCCTAATTTTGGAAAATCCTCAACGAGACAGAGTGTTCACTGTCTGAAACATCTCTGAGACAAAATGGCGTCCGTTTAAGCACGCAGTAAACATTACGTAGCGCTATCCTTCCCCCGACGTCTTCGCGGATTCCCTTTAAATGAGGTCAGCTGATTCTTACGCTTTGAAGGTGCAGTCTTTTTTTTTTTATATACTTTATGCATATTTATGTCAAAGGTACGTATATAAGACTCACTTTTTGGACTTACAAACAAATCCGACTTACGAATGCTCCAGGAAACAAAATTTATTCGTAAGTTGAGGACTTGCTGTAAAGCACTATCCAGGTTTCAACAGCATGAAATCCTGACTGTTCTTATTTATTTAATGCATATACATTTAAACCTTTGAAAATATACATATACGGTATATGTTTATGGGTTTTAGATCAAGAGACATGAACTATGATGCTGTACATAATGAACAGGCATTGACATTTCATACCCTACGTAGTGCGCCTATATACAAACCACAAATGCATTTAGGAATGAAGGAAATATAAAAGTAAAGGCATAGTTATTTATTCTACACTGCATAGTGAACCTGTACAGGGAACAGGAAGATCTTCAGATTTTTTTCCTATGTAAGATAAACAGTACAGATTGCTTAGGTACAGGATGTTTAAGTAAAAGAACTAGTTATTTTATACTCAGTATAGTGCACTCAGTGTGGACACAATGTCTAGTGTACAGATTTGGACTATTTGTAGGGCACTTATTTGAAATTCAAACTAGAAAATATACAAACAGCATGAAAATATACATATATAGCACGAGAGCCTGACTGTGGTTGCTTATCATACTACAAGTAAGAACAGAAGTTAGTGTACTTATTACAAAGTGAGCACCGGCACATTCAGATAAATGAACCTACTGTGTAAGTGATTGCAAAATTATGCAGTGCACATATTATCATTATTATTATTATTGAGTCACCATATAGTGCATTTAACACTATAACTATTTAATTATTAATAATTATTCCAGCTTCTAGCAAACTTATACCATAATTAGGGGCACTTATTTCATGTTCAGCCTACACAGAAGCAGTTTCTACAGCAAGTCTGGCCATGTGGTCCTACTTAATCATATTCAGCCAGGAGAAACACAAGATGCAGTTGTTGCAAACTAATAAATGCCTGTGTAAACTAGATGCTCTGTATCATTTGAATTCAGTCTGTACTGCACTTATACCCCATGTGTATTCGTGATTTAGCCCATAACAAATATCTAACTGCACAAACCTGTAGATAAAGTAAAATAAGAAACTCATCCCAAGTATATAAAATTTTAATATGGAACTGAAGCACTATGTACAGTAAGACTCTGGAGTGATGTGCATACATATTTAGGGTTCAGTCTATTCTATTGAACAGAAATACAATATCTATCAGAAGTCCTTAGATAAAGCATTCACAAGCTATGTATATTCGGGATTTGGTGATTAACCAGAAATATGAAACCACAGCAATGAGCAAATCTTCAGATAATATAAGACTAGAAAAAGCAGCTATCGTAAAGCCTACATACAGTGGACTTGTAGTGGACGCTATGAATCAGATGCATAGCCAAGTAAGTTTTTAAATAAGGGTCACTAAAAAGTTGTGATCTGACCCATCATACAGTGCACTTACACACGTAGTGTGCTCTTAGAGTGACTTAGAGGCTTGAGAGAGATTGTGGGGGGGGGGGGAATCATATCGTGAATCTTTTGTGTGCCGTTTCGTTTGTCACCAAACACTCCTAAAACAGTTTTATTCATTTTTAAACCTATATATATTTGCATTTGTGGTTGTGAAAAATCTCATGTCCTCTGAAATCCTACAGATGGTGCACTCTAAACAATTCACAAATTGGCAAGTAGCACAGCATCCTGTATGGTAGGAATGAATTATTTGGTAAGTTTGTCTAGAATTGTAACAAAATCTTAAAAAAATTTAATAAATAAATAAAAATTATATTAAGTTGGGAGATTTGTATTCCGATTTGAATTGTGAACTGAATGAGGCTGTGTGGAAGTTTTAAACTAGTTAAAGTAGTAAAAGTAGCAATTATATACTGTATATTCCCTATAAAGTATTATTTTAACACATGCATATAAAAAAAGAGCATTCTAAATAAGAAAAATCAGCGATCTTACACCTTATAAAGTACACTTAAACAGTATATTTAGGATTAAGCCCATGCCTATCAAAACTGAAGCTTTTTTTTTAAAAAAAAAAAAAAAAAAAGGAAAAAGAAGCTATATTACACCCCATTAAGTGCACTTATACACAATATTTGAGATTCAGAAGCTTTTAAAATAAGCAAGACTAGAAAAAGCAGAGATATTTCAGCTCACACAAGTATTTTACATTTAAAAATTTTACACCCTATTAAGTGCACTTATACACTAGATTTGAGATCTGGGGAAAAAATGTAATATCAAATCGGGAGATTTATAGAATGGCAATTGTAATCATATCGGCACCGAGGTATCGCGATAAACATTGTATCGGGAAGGTGACTTGCAAATTCCCATTAATGTAATATTCCCCATAAAGTTTACTTAAACACTATATTTAGGATTCAGCACATATATCTAAAAAGAACATTTTCAAATAAGTAAGACTAGAAAAAGCAGCGACGCATACACCCTACAGAAGCATTTAAAATTAAACAAAACAGCTATTTTACACCCTACTAAGTCCACTTACGCAATATTTGAAATCTGGGGGGGGGGGGGGGGGGGGGGTAAAAAAAAAAAAACCCTGGCAATTTTTTATTATTTATTTTCGATGATTCATTC
>JAOVVB010000023.1:2063854-2075561 GCA_028570985.1 Heterobranchus longifilis | reverse complement strand
GCTCAGTGGTTAAGGTGTTGGAGTGCTGATGAGCAAGGTCCTTCACCCCTAGGTCCACGGTTTGAGCCCCAATGTTACCAGACTGCCACTGTTGGACTCTTGAGCAAGGTCCTTCACACCAAGTGTTCAGATACAAGCAGGCATTGAGCTTAAATAACTGCCAAGGAAACAAAAGACATATCTCCTGATGTGCCAGATGGCACTTAGATGGACCCTTACACCCTTTCAATGACATGCAGAATCATGAAGCGTAACCCTTTTTTTCATATGTGACACTGACTGTTTATGTGCAATACTGAAAATATTGAAATCTGATAAGCCAAAAATCAGTTGAACAAATGTAAACAGCATAGAGCAAACTAAGTTTTGTCTTAGATGAGGACAGCAAACTATTTTACTCTTTTAAACATTTTTTTGCTAAAGTGACTCAAATTTGACTTAAATTCTATTTATTTCTTAAATTCCATTTTTTCTTCCTCTTCCTCTTCTTATTATTATCATCATCATTATTATCTGTTAGCAAAAACTGTGTGTAAAAGTTTGCATAAGCAAAAAAAAAAGAAGAAGAAAGAAATATAAATAAAATAAAACAAAAAGTTAGATGAATTTACAAAAGTTTCAGAAATGCAGATTTTCTTATAAAGCGTACTCACTCATAGATTGCAATGTGGATTCCTGACACATCATTTGCGAGTCCCACAAAAGCTGGAGCCAAATCTGAAAGATTATTTTTCTGAAATTATTTTGTCTTACTTCTATGATAATGAAATATATACAGTATAACATTAATAATAGTAATTATAATAATAATAAGTGAGCAGTAAATCTTCAATAACAGTTTAAAGCTATATGTATGGGTTTGTGTTGGCTTCCTATGTTCATTTTCCATATTATTTAATTAATGCCAAAATATATGTATCGACTACTGTGTACAATCTACTGTATGTAGAGTTTCCTACTCCCTGACCTAGTGACCTACTGACTCCTAGAGGATGTGTTTTTGATAGAGACTCCAAAGTACTTCTATAAGTTCACTCTGGATAAGGGCATCTGCTAAACACTTTAAATATAATAACATCAACAATTTCCTACAAATATTATCCATATATACAATATAATAAACTCGATGAAAAAATACAAATCATGTCAAACAAATCAAATAAATTTGGTAAGACATCGTTTTAGCTCTGTGTGAGTGGGTTGTACTTCGTGATGTCTTTATTTAGTTTAAAATATATAGTCTCAATTTAAAGTGCTCGGATCATTGATTATTTTTTGTATACTTTCCAGGTCTCACTCTTCAGGATCTTCAGGAAACCTCACCAATGAAAACTGCAATACAATGCACTTTTTAAATCAGGATGTAAAATTTTATGAAATAGTGTGAAAGTAGGGAGTCTTGTGTGAAGCACTTATTGTTAAAGCAAGCAGTATTCTTATTTGGTTGATGTTGGATTGAAGTGAAGTGCATGACAGGCTATTAAGAAAAACTGAAAATTACTTTGAACCTTGATTAAGTTTAAAAACACATGAATTTCTATCTGACTTTTGAGACTGAGCTAATATCAAATGTCGGTTCCATATACTATAATTTATACCAATTTTAATGTTAAAACCTGGAATTGGCAATTTATCTAGAAACTGATTCACTGATATAGCATTCTATTATTCCACACTTCCACAATTATTCCTTCAGTACGCCAGTGCCGATTTTACTTTAAACTTTAAAAACTAAATGACATTTACAGAAGACTTCAAGCACAGTACAGTAATGAAACTCTTAATTCATCATGAAAGCCAAAGAAAACATTTGAAAACATTTTAAAGAAGACCTTACACCACCCTTTCATTCACCAAGTCATTCCCATGAGAATTCAGCGAGTGGAATGCTCTCCGGAAAAGCAATGGCCTGATTTGATCACTAAAGGCATTTTGGACAATGCACAACTTCATACTGCACCATTTGCATATTACACAAACTCTGCTGGGGGTTATTGCCACATCCCAAGTACAGTCCAGAGTACAGACCATTAAAGGAGTTCCTGGGAGGCCAGTATTTCAGACATGAAGCATCATGAGAAATCTTTCTACCTTGATGGTGTCCAAGCACTAGTGAAACACTGCGATAAGTGCAATAGTGTAGCAGGGGATTATATAGAGAATTAAAGGGAGTTTTTACTCTCATAAAGTCTCAAAAATCCAGGAACGCCACTCATAATTATGTAAATAAAGCTTTCATTAACTATCAATTTATCTAGATGTAAATGTATGATCAAACACTTATAAAGTCAAAGATGTTCATTACACACACAGCAAAGACGAAGAAAACAAACCCATGTCTCTTGAAGCTTGTGTATACACGCAAACAACTAAAGCTCTGTCCTAGATTAGAAAGAAAAAAAAGCTTTTTATTTATCTTTTATTTTTAGATTGTGATGTTTTATGAATGACCCTCTCTTATCTCTGAGCGTCTGCCTCCTGTTTCATCTGTGGAACAGCTGAGAGCTCTGCATTGTGCTTTTTGTTGCTTGTACTCTGTCCATTTCACAGACAGATTATAGAATTGAAGCTTGAGGAAAAGAATATTATGACAAACACACACAGTATGATTTGTAGACATTAAAGCGTATTTGGCATTACTGCATCACACAGGGTGATGAAGATCAGTGAGGAAAATCTGAACTGAAGAAAATTTGTCTGTGAAAGATGAAAGATTTGTTTCTGCATGGATGAAAATTGGCAAATATTTATTCTCAGAATAACAAAAAAGTGGAATACAATGTGTCACTATTTGTCAGCTGTTTGGAGGAAAATCTGTTTCCCGCTGAAGAATATCACATAAGAACATTAGAGCTCGCGACTTTATTTCCACGTCATCCAGCCCATCTGGCCCAACCAGACAGTAATGAGATTATAGCATCTGTTTTTTGATCATTATTTTGAAAAAATAATCATGGCATTAGTCAGGGTTTTGGCAGCGTATGATTTAAACCCAGCCAGATGACATTTGAAAAGAAGGAATTCGATTTTAAAGCTGTAATCACTGAAGACAGATTAGGATGGGCACTAGATGTTTGTAAATGTGGCTTTTAATACAAAGAGATAAAAATGTCCAGTAATATCAGTTGAAGCTCAGGGATTAAAGGTGATTTTTAAATCAGGATTTTCTTTGTAATATTTGCCAATGTTTCTTTTTAGGAAAAACTCTAAGCTATAGTTGGTGATAATAAAAAAAGACCAATTTGTTTTAGCTTTGTGATCTATTTACAGAGACATTTATATATTATATTATATTATATTATATTATATTATATTATATTATATTATATTGTATTGTATTGTATTGTATTGTATTGTATTGTATTGTATTATATTATATCATATTATATTTTAGATATTATAAAAAACAAAACAAGTAGCTTTTCATATTCTTTGTAATTGCATATTCAATCTAATTGTACACTATTCTAATTATTGTATCTTTTTTCACTGCCATTACAAAATTAATTGTATTTTTATTATTATTATTAGTAGTAGTAGTAGTATTAGTATAGGTCTAATTTTACCACTACCGGAATATAGGAATGTCGCAAAAATGTAGAACTTTCAAAATGAGCATATCATTATTATTATTATATATATATTTTTTTTGTTATTTGGTCATAGAAACAACTGAAAACATCAATAAAAACACATGAATATGTGAATCTGTGCTATTTCTTGCCTATTGTGATCCATTAAAAATAAATTCCGCTCAGTCATGATTTATAGTTGGTTAAAATGAACTAAAATTCAGCTCATCATATTGCCTTTTTTGCCATATTGCCTATTGTGCTGAAAAAAGTATGTGTCACGCTATACTGCACAATCCTGAGCCCTATATACGGTATTTTTATTTTTTTTTAAAAACAATAATAGCTAAAATACTCTGAGCTTTAAGAGCTATAGTTTGTGAGTAGACACCTATTGTTAGGCCTTTAAATCCCTCAGATGCTCATGTTAAGGTTTGGATATATTCAATACTTCATTCTTCATGTCCATCTACATGGTTGTTTCCAAGCCATAGTAGATACATTAATGGGATTGTTATAATAAATAATTTAGGTATAATTTCTTAATTTCTGTCACACCATATTAAGCAAGCTAAGCATTAAACAAGATAATTTACTATCAGTAAATGAATAATCAGCATATTGGGATCACTTAAGAAGGAGCTACTCTTGCATTCTTTGTGAATTTAATGCATCACAGCTGCCTTGTGGTCAGTGACAGGAACACAACCAATGCAAGAAATCCCCTACTGCTGCATTCAGCCTGGCTTCACAAACAAATTGATTATTTTTCTAAACAGCTTGCATTATTGAAATCATTTGTGTGATATATTATGGCGTTTTTTTTATGCCCATCAATGTTTCAAACATCTCTGTAGTATAAATTAATAGCCTTCTAATATGATGGCATGAATTTCGACAACATGTTTTTTCCTCTAAACGGACCCTATGTACCGAGATGATGCTATTTCAGGATCACGGCTGGTGTTATCTAGTGGCCAAACGCCCATGCCAACACTGCGGGGCAAGATTTCCTCATAATCTATTCAAGCTCAGAGCCAGTGATTAGATGATAGTTACAGCTTAACATGTTTGTAAGTGTCCAGATGGCACCTTACATCATAAAATAAACGGTAGTGTATTCTCGCACAAGGCAGACAGTGTTATCAAAGGTCCCACCCCGGGCATGGAGGGACAGTACTGAAAGGGGAAAGACACAATGCATGTCAGTGAGAGGGGAAACAAAGCTTAGACGTTGAATGAGAATGAGCAGTGCGTTGAGTGGCACAGAGATAGCATCGGGTGTCACCGTGTCACCACTTTGAAAGGGGGAAAAAACAGTAAACGTTATGTATGATATGATATGATATGATTTAAGATGATTTACATACAGCATGTTGGATGTGCTCCAGGGCTTACATATTCAGAACGTTATGCAAGTGTATCCTTTAACATCTGTATTTATAGATCATAACATGAATTACATTGCAGCACGGGTGTGGATGTTAACATTTCCAAACATGCTTTGAATGCAAAAGCTGGCATACCTAGTGCAAGTATATAAATAGAAACCACGTGGAGTTTGATATGCACATGCTTCAGGGAAAATCAGATTTACACAATATTCTTGTTTCACCAAATCAGTCAGCCATGACCCATCTGTTGTTCGGGCAATAATGTATTATAAATTATGTCATATTGCAATATTATTTTCAAAAACCTGTAATAACAGTTATAAATTCGGACAGATTGGTTATTTTCCAGTCTTGACAGTGCTTGTTTATTTTCTTAAATACAAACTAAAAGTTTAATTGAATTAAGTTAAGCCTTTATTCATCACATATACACTGAAATTCTTTGTTCTTTGCATATCCCAACTTTTGTTAGGAGGCTGGGGTCAGAGCACACCAGACAGTTTAAAGGGCCGTGCATGTACAGTAAGGGACTTGAAACCATTCACTTTCTGATCAGCTACTGAGCAACAGATACTGAGCAACCAGAGTTTCAACCAGTCTTGAAGATTCTCCTCTGGTGGAAAACTTACTTTCTTTTACAAAGCACTGACACTGGAGACTCCTTCCATAAACACGAACTAAACATGTATTAATGGAAATGGTTACTTTTACATTATTAGAATACTACAATAATGAGATTTTTAAAAAAAAATCAGTTTGTTATTACTTTTAGTCCATGTGGAGCATCTGGTATACTTGTAACTGTTCAATAGTGCTGTGGTATGAAAACAGATCAATTGTTTGCTATGGATATATTACGGTGTCGCATGTCTGGAATTCCTTTTTTTTAAGCTAACATTATTCATCACTATATAATCTCAGAATAGGGATCTTTTTTCCACTGGATCATTGCAACAGGCTCAGTTTTCTTCATTGTGTCTACAGTAATGCCCTTATTGTGACAGCCTGTCTGCGAGCACACAAAGCACTTACTGTCACTAAAGATCAAGTCCAATTGCCTTTCACTAGACAGTGAGAGATCCTCCACATAAATGCCCTTGTTTAAAAAGGCAACATGGAGCGAAAGCCAGGAATGTCCATTTTTGTTATCTATTTAGCAACAATTTTTTTTGGTATCAACAGTTCCTTTGGGAGAAACAATTCATTTTATACGTGATAAATCTAGTTTTTGTAATCTGAGTTCTACTAAATTAAAGTAATCCTAGATTATCCAAAGCAATGCAGCTGAATTAGCAGCTCAGGCCACGGGGATCAATTCTAAACAAACAGGCATCATAACATAACGTGACGTGAAGATGAAGTATAATGCCATAAAACAGCTTGTGAGTTAGAAAGGAACATAAATACATACACGAAAAACATATTGAAGCTCTAATGCAAAAGATGATCACACGATTCAATTAATTTCTTTTGTTTTGTATTCACACATCACACAGCCCCAGCTTCGTTTTTCATCACCTTTATGGCCTGTTGTTTTTGAAGGAATTCCACCAGTTATAGCTTCAGTCTTGTTATTGCTGTGGGAGTTCTTTACTTGTGTCTAATGACATGGCTGGTGTGGGTTCTACATCAAGGAGGAATGTGAAAACAGCTCTTTGTTACACGTCCCTCACCTGCCACATTAACTATATAAATATATATCAAATTAATTTAAAGAGATTTGTTGCGTATGTAGTGACCATACGTTTTTAACCATGAAATGACCGTATGTTTTTGATTGTGAAACATCATAATATTATTTTTGAATGTAAAAAGATAGATGGGATCTTTAGTCCATGTACTCTTGATGTGAGTATTGGCTTGGCCAAGTTTTTTTCCTTACCTTTTTAGGTCATGTCTCTATTTCTATGTTTCTTCTTTCCCTGAATGATGTTTGTCATTGTGTCCAAAAAAAACCCTTCTTTTTATATCTTCTACAGCAATATAAATGGTCTATATTTTCTGTCTTGTGAGACCTGTTTTCCACCGACTTTTAACTCACTCACATCAAGCTTCTTCGAAGTTACAACCAGTTTATTAACTCTTCTAAGCCATTAGACATGTATTAACATGAATTTGTTTATTAATACTGCTTCTGAGTTAAAATTTTTAATTTCTTTCTAAATTCCAAAACTTTTTTATGAAATTAGAAGTTGAACAGCATCCCAGTTGCTTGAAGTCCAGTGTGATTTCAACAGTCAGTGATGATTTGGGGTTATCTGCTGGTGTTGGTCCACTGCGTTTTAACAAGTCCAAAGGCAGCACAGCCATCTACCAGGAGAATTTAGAGCAGTTGTAAAGCTTCATGGAGATGCTGATTTCCTTGTCCAGCAGGACTTAACAACTGCCCACGGTGCCAAAACTACCACTAATTGGTTTGCTGACCATGATATTACTATGACTTGAACCTCATAGTGAATCTATGGGGTATTATCAAGAGGAAGAATAGAAACACCTAACCTGACAATACAGATGGTCTGAAGGCTGCTATCATAGCAACCTGGTCTTCAGTAACGCCTCAGCAGTGCCACAGGCTGATCACCTCCATGCCATGCCGCACTGATGCAGTAATTCATGCTAAAGGAGCCCTGATGACGTTCTGAGTGCATAAATGATCATCGTCTTCCTCTTGATATTTCTGTATAGTAAATTGATTGATCTTAGGAAATATTCTAATATTGTGAAATATTGGATTTTTTTCATGACCTGTAAGCCTTATCGAAATTAAAACAAACAAACAAAAAAAGGCTTGAAACATTTCACTTTATGTGTAATGAATCTAGAAAACATGAGAGGTTCACTTTTTCAATTGAATTATGAAAAAAACTTTTCTACGATATTCTAGGTTTATGCACTGTATATACTGTATATACACCAATACACCATAATTACTACACCAATGCCAGGTGAAGTAAATTACACTGATTATCAATTATATACCAGTAAACTGGTGACAGGATCATTGGCACTCAAGGCCCATCTATACCAGTGGATGCTAGCCTGTCTAGTCCGATCCCAATGTAGCATAAATAGCTGAAAAAAGTAAATACTGGCTAAGATGGAAAGATATCAGAACCCTCCATGCATCATAGTCTGCCTTGTATGGAGCTTAGAAGGGAAAGAGCTCAGCGTTGTTGATCTGGCCTCCAAATTCCCCAGATCCCAATCTGACCTTGCATCCATGGAATGTCCCGGACAAACAAGTCCAATCAATGGAGGCCCCACCCTGCAACTCACAGCACCCAAAGGATCCGCCGCTAATGTTCTGGTGCCAGTACACTGCCAGCGGTCTTGTGGAGTCATGCCTGAGAGGTCAGAGCTTCGCCGGCAGCAAAAGCGGAACCTATACAATTTTGGGCTTTGCATTTTAATGTTATGGCTGATCGATGTCTATATATATTGTTTATTTTATGTGACATTGACATGGTCATCTGTGGCTGGCATGTCCAAGGCTGCCTGATGGGAGAAGCTCTCTGGATCTGGTGGCCAGTTGTGCAGCCAGACACACACACACACACACACACACACACAAAAACAAATACACACACACGGACCAAACAGACACCATGTGTGAAATTCCCAGAATTCATTGGCTGCACAGATGAATCAGGGGTCTGGATGGCCTCTCGAGCATGTCGAAGCCCTGTTGGATGGGATTACCAAACCATCTGCTAATAACTAGCATAGCACGTCAGAAGACAGAAAGCAGACCAACAGAGGAAGATATGTAGCTGATTATGCATTTATCCAAGGAAACTTACAAGTAGGAGTGGGAAAAATATATATTTTTAAAAAGTAAATAAATGTATTAAGAGACATATATACAAAAAATATTATAACATTTAACAAAACATCAGGAAAAATTTGCCCCTCGGGGATCCACTTTAAGTTTTAGATCTTTTTTTAATTTTAGAATTCAAACAAATTCAATAAACTAGACCCGGTACAGTATCCGGTCTTAAACTCCAAGTTTGCAAGTTACCACAACGCAAAGTTCAGTTGGCAATGTTTACCCTAATTATAGTGTAATATTATACACACAGAGTCTTTTCCTCATGCTGTAGTTAGCCAACATATCTGAGGTAAATGACGATATTTCAAAAAATATCGTTTGTTTCCACTGTATAAAAGCTCTTGGGTATGTGCTAGCGCTAGCTAAAACAAGAGTCTTGTTCAGGAGCTAGCTTGTGCCTAGCAATTATATTTTGAGTTGCTTAGCAATAACGCTCTTACAGCTTAAATTGCAAGTGACCATGTTTAATTTCCATTTAAACATGCCATTATTTTAGATTTCATAAGGACATTGACATTTCTCCATATTCATTCACATGGAAGTCTGGTTAGCGAGACTTTTTCTTTTAGCCACAGAGAGCCTTTTCCACCACATTTGAGGGAAATGTGGGTATTCCAGGAAATTTTGTTCAGTTTCCACTGTTCAACACTTCGTCTGTGTGGCTATACAAAAGGCTTTGGCGACATTCCCGCTAGCTACAGCAGTCGTCTTAGTCAATAGCTAGCTTATGCTCAATGTTTGTATTTGCTAGCTGCTTAGAAACAGTGTTATCACAACTTTAACCACATTTAATGTAATTTCCAACATTATTTCAGATTCAGGAAGTGCTCCAACCAATAAAAAGTTTCTTTCAGCTGTTCCCGTCAAGGGGTCGCCACAGCGGACCATCCGATCTGTGGCACAGGTTTCCATCCCTATTTTTCTAACCGGGCTTAGGACTGGCACTGCATGCAGTGGCTGGGTGATACAGGTTGTGACAATGCACCGATGGCGGGGCTCGAACCCGAATCCTCTAATCAACACCCTAGAGCCTTAGCTGCTGGGCTACCGCTCCCCTAAAGGAAGTGCTCCAACTAATGATAATCTTTTTTTCTTTTTTTTTGTGAATCAAATGTGGTGTTTGTTTCATGAACAATTGTTGCCATAGCCTTACAATTTGTGTCAAACTGAGCAAAATGAGATCATGCTATAAACACATATGCCACATTCTGTTGAAGTAATGTGATATGCCCAGTTTATCAGACCTCCCCTGTTCTATCAGTGGCTTTGTTTGTGTTCTTTTTTCGCAAGAGCTTATGCTTATGCATAGACATTGCTTAGACATTTGCTTATGCTAAAAGTAAATGCCCTACTAAACTATATATAGCTCTCTGACTGCTGCAGTTTAATCCATACCAAAAGGCTAAACAAACCCTGATCCAGACAAACTGTGTGTATGTGTGTTATGGGAGTTGACCAGGCCTGGAAATGTAGCTCTGACCACATCCAAGCAGTGGAAAAAGAGCCCTTGTCCTTCTCCTCCAGCCTGGAGTCAAAGAAGCAGTGGTCTGGAAAGCAAGGAGAGCACCGGTGTCTGGTTACGCCTGCAAAAGGAGTGAACGGAAAGAGAAAAAGCGTAGGAAGACAAAAAGGTCCAGCGCCGCCATCCAGCCTCTTTGGCAGAATAAGTTAGATGGCTGTTTATAAGCTGCACAAAGGAGTCCACTGTTCAAGCGCTCCACTATGTGTGCTTTAATAGGAACACGAGAAAGCAACGAAGAATCAGCCCACTCCTGAACTCCTCCCTGACTAAACATACACACACACACACCTTCTGCTGTACGATATCTCAAACTTTAAGGAGCAATTTGCCATGACAAGAGCTAAGCTATCGCATAATTTTGCTAGCCTGATTCAAACACACATTGGTCCATTCATTTCCAAGCAGCACTTGAGAACCCTGATGGCTTGGCCCTCTCATTTCCACTTGAATCGCTGCGTTCCTTATAGCACGAGATTGAAACAGGACCATTGTAAATAAGCCCATTGTAAGGTGATCTCACAGCAGAAAGCAAAGACAGCAAAGGGAGGTGCAGTTATACCTAAAAGGGCCTCTTAAGGTCTTTACTGAATGTCTTTGAGGCTGTTGTGAGAAAACACTGTTCGCTTGAATTGCTTCTGTGGCTCAGCATAATGATTTGTGCACTGCTAGCAGAATTACTCCCTCCATATGGCACTCTGTGTGGTGCACTCCTCCTGACAACATCAGTGTAAATTAAAATTCACACAGTTTTCCCCCAAATGAAATCAATCAGCCAAGACATTTTTGGTCGCCAACATTACAAGGATAATGTAGTTAAGTATCCAAATACTGAAAAGTAGGTACTGTAAGTACTGGAAATTTATGTCACTCAAAATCTTCATAAGTATATTACAATTAATACAATGCCTGGCCAAAAAACATCAATTCAGAAGGATCGATTTATTGTGCTCCATCAAGCAAAGAAAACAACTAAGGTGATTTGAAATTGCTGAAATACTGAATTATGAAAATCTGGAAGGACAGAGCTAAAAAGTCAACTTTGTGAGGGAAATTTGATCAGAGCAAAAATCAAGACCGGAGATCACTTGGTGAAGTTGCATGGTAAAAGAATCAACAGTAAAAACCTGTTAAGTAAGAGCTATATCAGTAAAACTCATCAGAAAAAGGCTTCAGTTTGCTAGGGATCATATAGATTGAACTTTTGGAGCGATGGAAAAAGGTCATGTGGTCTGATGTTTAAATTGAGCCTATCCCAGAGTGATGGGCGTGTCAGGGTAAGAAGGGAAGTGCATGAAGTGGCCACTGTATACAAGCCTCTGGAGACAGTGTTATGATCTGGGGTTGCTTCAGTTGGTCAGGTCTAGACTCAGCAACGTTATGTGGCAAT
>JAOVVB010000023.1:2044045-2062489 GCA_028570985.1 Heterobranchus longifilis | reverse complement strand
GGTATCCAATCTCTAGTGAAACACTGGGATAAGTGCATTAGTGTAGCAGGGGATTATATAGAGAAATAAAGAGTTTTCACTCTCATAGGTTTGTTCTGTTATTCTTCACAATCAAAAGACTTTTTCAGCCATGCCACATGATATAAAAACTGTACTGCTTCTACAAGTCTGTTTTTTCTGCTTTAAAATTGTTTTATGAGGTGTTAGGGAACCTCTGTTCCAGTCTCATGTACACAGTCAGAAAAGTGCCTCTTTTCATCACAGATCGATAGCTGATAGGATCTCCATCAGACCATCGATCTGGTTTATGAAGTAGAGACGACCTCAGTTGACCCCTGCTCATTAAAACGAACCAGACCGACAGTCAGTGAGTCAATTTTTCCACTAGAGCCGGCTGTGAGTTTTCTGTGATTAGGATCATCTTACCTACAACAGTTGTTGCCTGCCTATCTATCTATCTATCTATCTATCTATCTATCTATCTATCTATCTATCTATCTATCTACTATATTACTTTTGAGACAGATTAAATGGTTATGTTTGGCTGTTAGAGGTTAACAGCTGCTTGTATAGTGAATGTGTACAGAACTAATGCGATGCTTTCAATTCAAATGCACACGTTGCTTTCAACTCTTTCAAAATGACTTCTGATTATTACTTCTGCACTTCCTGCCTGGAAAATAAGGCTAACAAGCTCAGCTCCAGCTCACCTCTGCCCCTTTTCCCAAAAGCCGATCCTCAAGTCAGGCTGTGGCCAACTTAACTCGGAAGTGTTGACACTGTGTTGAACTTTTGGGTTCAGAAGGGATTCACAACCTCTGAGCTGAGACAGTTTGAGAAAATAAAACGCTTGTTATTGCCGTTGATGATGAATTACAGACATTTACCTCTAAGACACAAAATTAATTGTCAATATATTACTTTTAACAAAGATGAAATAATTTTGTTTACAATAAAAAAAGTTTTTTTTCCAGCATCATACTCCATTTTCTGTATGTGTTTGTAAATGCCAGACCTCAGGATTAGACTCACAGCTATAAACTAGCAGAAGCCTGACCCATGTGGTCTCTGCTGAAGGAAAGCAGATGCCGTTTCATCAGAGACCCTTTAGCTATTAACTTTTATCTTTCAGGAAGGTCAGCTCAACCATATGTGTTTAGATGATCCACTGTGGTGAACAGAGTCACTGAGTCACTATTCACCACATTTGTTGCACTTACATACGCATACAGTCACATCCACACACACACACACACACACACACTTAAAGTACACCACAAAGTTGATGGTTCCTTAATTAAATTATGACGAGATGGCAGGCTTTGCTAACATAAATAAAGAGGCCACATCACTGGCGTTGAGTTGACACACAGTTGGAGAGTTCACGAGCCAGTGTGTTTATGCTTTAATTGATTATTAAATATGTGCACCCTGACCCACTTTAATGATTTGATTCATTTCATTTGACTGATTCATTTTATTCCCTTAATCAGAGGAATTATTTCCATGCATTGTGTTAGATACGTACAGGTACCAAAAGCCTTGCAGGAAATATTTAACCTTGTTATGAATTAAAAATTGTGCTTAATTTGTTTTGTTTTTTTTGTGCCTAATTTTTTTTTAATTAAAATTCTTGTGAAGCAGTTCACTTCTAGGAGTCGTTTATCATGATTTGGGGTGACTCAGCTATCTAAACAGTTATTAGGGGAATGAAGACCAGGTGCGTTGACATAATGATTAGATATAATCGTACTATTCTGTTATCTTGCTGTGTGAAAAAGCTCCTTCACTTTGCTGACTTTGTTGACATGGAACAACATGTAGCCCAAATACTACAGTAGATGTTCGATCCCCAAGGCTGATGTCTGGGAACCAACCTGTCCTTCTTATAATCCTTAATCAGTATTTGATTGCTCTTCATCAGTCAATAGTCTTACACTCCTCTCAGTGTGTTAATTGATTGAAAGACATCTGCATGTTAAACATTACAAAGTACAAGTTTCACTGAGGAAAAAGCTCATGTGCTCAACTAATTAAACAATCAGATTGGCATTGCAATCAAACTAGACAGATTCATATTCTGTATTCATTTTGTGCCCTATAGATATGAATTGCTGTTCTATAGGGAGCAAATTTAGGTGTAGTAAGACCTAGCCAGTTTCTTTACTTATTATAATGTTCTAAATAATAGATAACCTAATAATAATGTTTGCATCATCAAATACCATATGATGATGCAAAGCTAAATTGGAGCCGCGTTGCTTTGCCTGAGGGCGGGGCTAATTTCTCATTTTAAACCTGAAAGGAACTATGGCATGAATTACACTATTGCATGGATGTAGTGCAAATTTTGTTTTATTTTAAAGCCATCTATAAAATGCTAAAATTCTTTAGTTAAAGAGAGTAGAGAAGAGTAACAGCTGTTGAGGATCTGGAATTTCATTCAGTCTTCTATGACTAGCCGAACACCCACGTAACATCAGGAGCTTGTTAAAAAAATAAATAAAGAGATAAAAATGTGTACACAGTGTACTCCAGCAGTGAGGATGTGTTCGGTGTCTCATCTTTGCTCTGTTAGTTTATTAGGCTTTTGTAGGCTGACTAAAGGAAGCTTATGGCATGTCTCAAAGCATTCAACTTCACTTCAGCAAAAGACACGAGAAAAAACCTGTCCGGTGTTTATGTTTCTGTATTAAGTGTTGGTGTTCAATGCAGATCTATCCAATTTATATTATTTGTCTAAAACCAAATCTGAGTCAAAACATTGACTTTTTAGCCAATTGTATAATGCTGTATACAGTGCATGATGTTAAACTTTTGAACAATTCCCACCAGGAACCCTAACACGGAATGAGTGTTATGATATACAGTAGTTGTAATGACAATGGGATGACGTTCACCATCGGGAGTAATCAACGGGAGTTTGGAATTTAGAATGACTTGAGTAAAATGATGTTGAGATAAAGTTAAATGAACGACCCAAACACAGCGCTGTACATACAACCTCAAAATTATGAAATTGCAACCTTTTTTTTGGAATGTTAATGCCGATTAATATTCGTTTTCACAACGTCTGAAAGCATCCATGGTCCCTTATGTTTCTAACAGAGTTTAGTATTTGGATCAGCGATTGAGACGACACAACAGCTTCCCACACACAGCGCGTGTCTCTCATGTTGTAACCTCACATCTCTGTTTCATTTTCTTTCAGAAATGCTGTAATTCCTTTATAAAAATATATCCGTTTGCCAGCTTCACAATTACATTTTTCATTAAATTGCTGCTGTGTAGTAATTTTTGTGCTGCTTGTTGGTACCATCGCCTGATTCCTGATCAGGTCATCAGTTTGGTATTAATGTCTTTTTAAAGTCATTTTTGCATCAATGGAACATGATACATCATTTTTTAAGGTTATCTGTCATGTGGTCAAGTTTTTTCCAACTTCATTCCGTGAAAGTAATTCTAACTTTCTAAAAGACAACAATACCAATCATTTCCGACATATTTGTTCCGACCTATTTGTGGCAAATTAACCTCACCACCACATTAATTCCTGCTGGTTCAGCAACTATCCCAATCTTATCCTATCTATATTTTGCACACATGGAAAGCTTGTGATTCTGGATCAGCGATATATACTGTAACGTGGCATCTGTTTGAAGCTGAAGGTGTAGCTCTAACGCTGAGGTGTAACAACATGAGGGAGGAAAAACCAAACACTCAAGACTGATTAAGAAACACACCCAGAATAGAAGTAGAGTCTCTGTCACACATGCACACACACATATCTGTGCACACCCACACGTTTCCAGATCCAACAAAACAATATTACAGAACAGAGAAAAAAACATTTTCATAATGCTTCCTTATTGCTACAATATGACATGCTTTGATGTGATAAGAATATGAGTTATACCTATGCATGTCTTATGTACTATTGTACTGTTTGTATGTTATAAAATGTATCGAAGAGAATTGTTTGCAAATGAATCATTCTTTTTATTGATTGCTGTAAGTGAACCACATGAACTGATTCAAAAAAGCTATTGTGTCATCTGGGGAATAAAATTAGCACAAAGTTAGTACAGCTGTTTCTTAGCTTCACATGAAGATGTGTTTGGTTTTCTTATCACACTGTATTACACACATGTATTATAGACATCAAAGTCTTTACAAGTCTAATTACAATTTTTTAATAATTTAATTCTATTAAATTGTGCATTTCAGAATGATGAATCAAGTTAACAAAAACATGCACAGTTCAGGTCACTTAAACACTTTATTTCAAATAATTAATTAGCTTAGCACTGTTAAAGTGTAATGTAATTTATGGATAGTTAACTTTTCCACCGTGAAGAAAAATCACTCAAAATGAAAGAAAACAAATCAATGATGAATGTCATTTTTTTTCTAGTTGCATTGTGACATTTTTTTTAATTCCTCAGTTTAATTACTCAGTATAAAAACATCACTTATAGTTGATCCCAGTAAGTGACGTTTTTATATTTCATTAAACTGTAAAACACGACATCTTAGTAAGTGAAATATTTTTGGATCTAGCCAAACCTATTTATAATTTCTTAAAATAAAACCAAACATATTATTTCTTGTCATATGTTACTAAAATTTGTGCTTACAAATTTCTTCTTCTCTTTCAAGAAATAAATTACTAAAACCGAAACTGTCTGCCAATAGAGCAAGAAACTTTTTGTTATTAATATTTTTAGTCAAATTTGATTCGAAATAAGCTTAATAATCTTATATTTGGCTTGTTATAATCTTATTTTGAGAAAATGTAAATAAATGTAACTATATTCAAGATAATTTTCACTTTGCTAAGATATCGTTTTTTTGCAGCGTAAAGATGAATCAGCTGTGTCTGGGACCAAACTGCACTGACCTTAGCGTCCCAGTGTCCGCATGGGATCCTTTCAGGTTCTCTGGTTTCCTCCATACTTCCCAAAACATACAGACAGGTGGACTGGCTGTGATAAAGGATCCCTATGTGTGTATTAGTGTGTAAGCTGGCTTCCCAGTAAGTTATCTTACCTTGCATGTTAAAAGTGCTTATTGATGAAAAAGGACAGAAGTAACAATTTGCACTAATGAGAGACTCACTCAAGCTTAGTGATGTGGGATTACGAGAACCCTATGTAATTCTGCCCCCTGGTGGTCAATTTAGGATACAACAAAGTGACCCAATGACAGTTTGTTACATTTACATTTCATTATAATGATACTATATCTGTACCATGTATTCAGTAACAATGTTTTGTTTATTCTGTAATATTCACTTGTCTTTGCTCTTTCTCTTGTCTTGTTATTGTTAATAACTAAAATATCAGTTGCGATAGAGGTTGAGGTTTGGTTATTTCAATTATTATTATTATTCTTTTTAAAGGTTTACACAAACAACAACAACAACAAAAAACAGGACATTTTGGAAGTCCTTCATGAGTAGTGTGTGTGTGTTTGTGTGTGTGTGTGTGTGTGTGTGTGGTCAAGCACTTGATGTTTAAACCATAACACAGCTTTTCAAACTGCTGAGAGTATGATTTTAATTGCTCCCATAGCAAATCCTACCAAAACAAACATGTCATTAATCTTTTTTTTTTCTTTTTTCTGTTGCAGTGAGAAAATACCATGAGGTGAGAAATCCTGATTGTATGCGGAGACAGAGAACAGAGAACGAGCTGAGCTGTGTGTAGTTTGTGGTATGAGTTGGTCTGTGAAATAAGATCTAAGAAATGAGAAATTAAAGACTTGGGCCATGCTGTTATGAGAAAATAATACATTCATTCATTTCAGTTTATATTTTCCAGAATGACATAATACATTTTTACCTATTTATAATTGCATTTAATGTTGTGAAACGTTTTTTTTTTAAACCGTTCTTAAAAAAAAGTTTATGAACTTAACTTATAAGATCGAGTTCTTCCTCTGACCTATGAATGTCTCCTTAAAAATCACACATTTTTAAAGCACTATATTTACTATTAGTCTTATATGATGTCCAGTACATGCCTGTGAACGAGCTGTTATTATAGCAAGAATAAACTATTAGAAAAAGCTCTTTAATATAAATGTGTGATTCACAGCTGCACTATTGTCAAAGCTGCTGTTGTAGAAATTTAAGAAAATGAATCAACACCATCCGACCGATTGGCGTGAGCCGTGGTATAAAGTGCAGTGAGTGTTTGCACAGTAATCTCGTACCTGATTAAACACACAAGCACGTATTAGTGTTACCTGAAATACACAGTAGATTTTATACCTTCCTGGTTGCGTTAACAGACTTGATTATTGTAATTAAATGATTTATTTAACAGATCGTTCATTACAATCCTGACCAGCATGTAGGCCTGGCTGATGTTTTGTGTCATCTGAGACACTAATGCATTGAGTTTTAGACAATATAGGTGTAGTAATTATTTGTGTGTGAAGATAGAGAGAGAGAGAGAGAGAGAGAGAGAGAGAGAGGGAATGCCTCCTGAGCTACACTGGGTATTTTCTCCAACTGTATTGATGGTGGACTTGTTATTGTCACACCATGTACCTTAATCCTGAAGGTCTGGCAAGGTTAGCCATCGTTATTAAAGCTCATTTGAAGAGGCAAGTAACTGCAGCTTATGCATTCAAGGGCAATTAACACGCTCCCTGGCCATTTGCTCTCAGTGGCCGTATCCAATACAAGACGTCCCTCGAGGAGTAGCGTTGGTAGGCGAGGTTGCGGCTGCTAAACTGTTTGAGCTCTAACAAAAGGCGGATTGGTGTGTATGCGTGTGTGAGGACAACAAAGACCGGTGAAAGCTCCTTAATAGTAGGGGTGCTTTGTAATTCTGCCCCCGGTGCCTCCCCAGAGCCCCGACATCCCCATCCCGAGCCCCTTAGCTCCATTGGCCACAGCTGCCTGTGTCTTTGTATTCAAGAGGCAAAATGGCCACCTGCATTCGAGTGGGATGAGAAAACAAAAGAACTCGGTGTGAGGAGAATGTAAAGTTTCACCAACAGTACTTTCGAAGTGGTTCATTAGTCTGTTATGAAAGAAACATATTGATGTTAGTTCATGATCTCACATTTAGGTTTCAGGGTTTTTTTTTGTCCCTTACACTAATTATTTAATGAGGGATCTTTTCAGTAAATTACACTACCTTATTGAATGATGTAAAAGTACTTATGCTCCTGAAATAACCCAACTTTAAATTTCTTTATGAATTTAATTGAATGTTTGGGTTTTTTTTTTTTATTCATATTTCTGTTTCACTGAAGTTTTGCAAGACAAAATTCAGATAATCAGGAAGACATCAGACAAACACGTCTCTTATCCTTAATTTAAAAAATCATTACAGAAGACATTTATTGACATGAATATAACAAAGTCTGCAGTGAAGTGGATGAAACCTGTATAGAGTGTGGTTAAGAAAAAATTTGGTTAAAGTATTACTCGAACACTGTGAGCTTTTGATATCAGTTCCATAAAACTGGGACGTACAGGACGATACTACAGATAAATACTTTATTAATCAGAGGGGAAACAATATGATTCCTACTTGCATGTCAGTCTTATAGCAACACCACACAGAGCAGTGTCATAGAAGTGATATAACCGGGTACCAGAGGAACACCATATTAATTTTGTGAGCACAACAACCACAATCTACAATAAGGAAAACCCTGTAACACAACTCTACCCAGTGTTCCACTGTAAGTGTGGGTTACACACCATTACCACAAGGCACCATCTTAATTTACATTTACCAGAAGATGTTCGAGTAAACCCGAACTGAACTTGATTTTGTGATGTCCTTGTTTCATATTATTCTGCAGTGTTTTCAAAAATGATGTTTATTTACCTTTTTAATTTTTATTTTTTTTGGAATTGTTATTTTTGGAGTTTTGTTAACTTAAATTTAGTTATAATAATAATAATAATAATAATAATAATAATATTTAAAAACAAGACAGGGCACAACACAAAACTAAAACCCACTGTTATTATAGTTTTATGTGATAAGACAGTATAAAAATATATAGATTACATATATTTTTTTAAAAAGAAAGTATAAAAAAAATTGAAAACAAGAATTAATTCTACACAAAGAAATTATTATTTAAATGATAATAATTTACCAGATATTTTAATTTTTGTTATCTTATTTCTTTTTTATTGCTTTCTAATTTTTTTTTTCTTATTTTACTCCTGTACCTTCATTTCCTTTATTAATTCTGTATTTTCCTTCTATTGTATACGATTCTATTATATCATTTTCATTTGTATAACATTTTATTTTGTCTCTGTGGCCTAAAATATTTATATATACAGTGTATATATTATACGTTACCGTGATATAAGCAACCTGCAGTTCCATTTATGTCCACGAGGAGGCAGAGAAGACTAATCAGCGTTAGTGCTGCATATCCCATAATCCATTGCTGCAGCATATTCGACGTGCAGCGCGAAAAAAGAAAATGGCGGAAGCGTTGCCGCTGTGAACCCAAAGCAAATACATTAATTAACAGTGAATCTTTAACCTGAATAATAAACCACGATTTATTAATCTGCATCTGTATGTACTTGTGTCTTTGTGTGAAATTGTAACGATAAAGCTAATGATATGTTGTAACAAAGCCCGCGGTTAGCGTGGTGGCTAAGTGGCTAGATAATCTGCAGAATGAATCCGCAGTGTTTAGCATCAACATGGCGATGTTTTAACTCCTTCCTACTTTAAATAATTCGTTTCTCCTCAGTTTAAAGGCAGAAAGAAAAAACAGTCTGTTTATTTGTGTTTTTATATTTTGAGAGATGAAATGTGCAATAAAATTTGGGCTGAGCGATACGATAATTAAAAAAAAAATCATGATAGATTTTTTACGATGTAAAAAATATCACGATGTTTGGGTTAGCTTTATGCTATTTGTATTGCAATAATAATAAATTATGTAATTGCAGATAATCTGTTCCAGCCAAAAAATACTATTACCAATATTACAAAAAACCCTCATGAAAACCACAGTTTTTGAGTGCATACCAACACTTTTGAAACAGCTTTCTCCCCAAGGCCCCACAACCCTATACACAGGATAGAAGATGAATGAATGAATGAATTAGGATAGAACATTAAAATGAGCAAAACATCCATTCAGCTGTTTGCTGCGGTGGCGTTAGAAAAGATGTTAGATAATGTATCACATTGTCAATAATATCTTGACATCATCATCCATAATTTATCCGATTTCACGCTTTAGGTAAGCTTCAACAGCATTGTGATACATCTTTCAGGTGGCATAGTGGTTAGGACTGTGACCTAGAATAAGTAAATGAATGACAGATGCACTTAGTAAAGCTTCCATCATCCTTGAGTCCCCCCCATCCCCCCCCACCCCAGATCATTAGCATGCTTATGCTTTTACATTGCTAGTGTTTAACTGATCCAAACAGTTCTAAATAAATAGAGTCAGAATCTTTTTTGTATTATTTGACTGGCGAGATTTGTTTAACCAAGAACTGATGTCAGTGGTAAGACCATTGACATTACAGTTTGGCAGGCAAAAGAGATGCAAAGGAAGTAAATCAAATTGTAAAGAGCACAAACATGATAATCATCATCATCATCACCTTCTTCAGTACTTGAATCCACCAACGTTGTTAATAATAGTATTGTGGACATTATGCTTCTAATTTCCTTGTCCATGTTGAATAGTAATTTCCAGCCAAACTTATTCATTCTGCCAGTCAAAGTTTGGTAAAACGCTTATCTCACCAGATCAGCGCAGTAGTAAGAACTGTAATGACCAGTTGAATATAGGCCTATTTGTAGCTGCCCTATGAGTTTCACCTCAACTTACGCTATCTTATGTCAAGTATTTTGTTTCATTATAGTCAAACACCGTAGCAAAACTCACACTCTATAATTTTAATTGTAACTAAAAAATCAATTAGTATTTCAGTAGCCAGTGTTACCACTTGATATTTTATGCTTGATTGGAAATATTCATGATATACAAAAACTACCGGAAAGTGAATGCAGAAGAGCGGAACCACGTTTAATGAACAACTACATGCAGAAAATGATATTTAATTTTATTGACTACAACAACTTCTACAAATACTAGAATTTTTCCCCCCAAGTAAACAAATAAATAAATAATGTCACTATTAATATCATTGTACACCAAAATGATCATAAAACACCATTACATTGGTCAAACAAAAGTTGCTAATGTTATGCAATAAATAAGACGTATAAAAGTGGTCTACATTGAAGGAGAAAAGATATGTAGAGGAATGATGCAATTGTATTTTGTCACATATGTTAAAGGGAAATTGAATTTTTGTTCATTAACTCTATTTTTTCACAAACAAAAGATCATTGACTATGTTCCATATCAAAATTAACACTTCAGTTCTGAATCTTTAAACATTTTCAGTTGTTTTTTTCTTCCTCTTAAAGGCTAAGTGAAATTGCATGCTAGAGGCATGTGTGTGCACGCATGTGTTATGTGTGTGAAGTCCAAGAGCCTAGGATTGTATTAAATATCAAGCGTAAGTAGAAGACAGACACAGAGAAATTCCACAGCATGCATTGGTGTGCCTGTGAGATTCACGGTCCTTGTGTCCAAACCTGTGGAGTGTTTATAGGTATAATTAGTATGCTGCTTATGCTGCTTTGGAGTTTTTATGGGGCTTCGGTCATGCTCAAATCGTGAAAACGACTCGAGTCATACTCTATGACATATCACTCAACCAGCTCAACACATACAAACACTAAGTGCTAATCAACACACGTTTTAATTCCTAAGCCGGACACTTACACCTCTGTAGACATGACATCAGCATCCCAGGTCAGACAATCAATACAAACACACACTCCATGGAGCCCGTTTTAGTGTAGACAGCTTTACAGAGTGCACCCGATACACAGCAGGGGCACGCACTTCACTATCGCAGTGTGCATGTGGTGAGAAAGCCGGCTCTTGGGCAGCCTCAAACTGCCAATCAAAATAGGGAGATGAAGGTGACTGGGATTTAAGGTTTAGCATGTGGTCCTTTAAAATAAGTGATTTATTGATTCTGGTTCTAATTTATTTCTTATTGCTGTTTTAATTTTTCTCAGGAATAATGTCACAGAGGAAACTTTTAGTTGCTAGTGAGGTTACGATGGTGAAAGTAAAAAAAAAAAATCTTTAAAACGCCAATTACTCTGAATTCTGTCTTAATGATAAATTAGCATGGCAGTTGAACCTTTGGTTAATCAGTGTACAGATCTAAACAGATTAAAGCGTCACTGCATCGGTTACTTTAGGTAGAGATGATGCAACACCACGAGCAGTTAGGAAAATGACAACTTATAAAACCGTTGGTTTAAGGCATTTCTACTAAGTTCAACTTAGAATTTAATCACATAGTAAATCTTGTGGAATTCAGGATCTTACAAATGTCGGATAAACAAGCGTTTTTGATCTTTACCTTTTGCATGATACATGAATCGGTGCACTTTAGCCAATTTCACTAGACACTGAGAAGTTGCTAAATTGTTAATAAACTTGGATGATGATCAAGTTACAATCGTTATGATAAGCAGAGGTAACATGTGGTCACTGCAGGAAGTTCAGGCATAGCACAAGGTACTTCCTGGTTGACATCCTTAGCATGAGAGTAAAAACAGGAACCCGATCATTTTCAGTTTCTCCCACTACACTGTATTAAAAAAAAACTGCTCATGTTCATCTATCGCATTCTCTGACATTTCAATAACAGACGATACGTGTTTAAAACTGCTAGGGGATCACAGGTACTGTAGACGTTGCAATTGTTTTATTGGTTCCTGTATTTTTAGCTATGTAAAATATTTAATTCAAAATGTGCACCAGTGCTTTAATTATCAAGACAAAACCTGAAGGATCTCATTATGCCGACCAAAAGATTCGAAACTAACTGGACACCTGTTAAAGCTACATTCTTACTCCGTGAACCACAGTATTCCCCATGCAGCCTATGAACTGAAGTTAATCCTCTGGTAGCACAGAGAGGTGCCAAAGGAAACCGAGAAGTCAAGTACAACTCACAAAATAAAAGTCAGGTTTATTGTTGAACAAACTTCACACACACAGACAGGCCAAGGTAAAACAAATGCAAACAAAAAACCAATAAGAACTCCTTTTCTTTGGCCTACCCTCCCATACGAAAAAAAAAAAAAAACTAAACTAAAGTTCATACATAAAATCTGACTGGAATGCTCAGAGTTAAATGGCTGATTTTATAAATGTTTCTGTTTCCAAAGTTTGCGAGACATGGTCAAACAAGTAAAATTTCATAAAGAAGCACCGTTTTGGTCACAGGAGATCACGATCAAGTGACTGATCCCTTAACAATATGTACAAAAATATAAAATGTAAATAAAAATACAAACAAATCCTCGTCTTGTGAACTTTGTCGTCGTGTTGGGGATCTGGGTGGTGGAGTTTTCCCTCTAAAAAATTTTGCATTGGGGGTTAGTGGGTGAGACGTGGGAACGTGGGGGAGAAAACAATGACCATGTTTGATGTTTGAGTCCTTTATGCCACTGGCTCCAACAAATGTGCCGATGAGCTCTACACGGGATCAGTAGCATTAAACAATCCTTTTAATCATCGCCCTTCTTCGGTTTCTTCAGGTCGACCTCCTCCTAGAAGCAGCAAGAATCGCAGGTTAGAGAGGCATAAAAAGGTATGAGAAAAGTAAACATGCAAGAACCTTCCTACGTCCTCACCTCATCGTCCTCGTCATCCTCATCGGCCCCTCGTTTCGATCCTCTACCCAGCTCCTCGTCTTCCTCATCCTCATCATCCTCGTCTCCTGCAATAAGAAGGGACTATAATGGTCAGATTTACACCCAGGTTTCAAACCAGAAGCATCTATGAGAAGGAAGACCAACGTTATTATGAAAACACTGACACCCACCCTCTCCATCTTCCTCCTCCTCTTCTTCGTCTACTTCATCCTCCTCTTCGTCGTCAATCTCGGGCTCTCCGTTTTCCTCATTTTCCTGTTAAAAGGTTGTTGTAAGATCAGCTTTCTTCTCCAACAATCCATAAACAAACCTCTACTAAAATAAATGCTTTAGTATTTGGTACCTTTCCATTAGTGGCCTCCTTTCCATTTTCTTTCTCCTCAAGGAGCTTCTCCTTCAAGTCCTGTAAAATGATTAAACAGACCCATTAACACAACACCGTAGTAGAAGAGAGTGTCCTGGCGATTTAAAAACATCATTAAGTCCAGTGGACTTAAGCCAAGATGGTAGGAAAGGCTGGTGGGGGGGGGGGGGACGTGGGACACAAGAGCGCCCTCTGTGAGGTTGTGCGTAAAAGTACAGCCGTGATCTGGGCAACGACATTGGCTGACACAGAGCCTTTTCCAGCTGTCAATCATGCGGCTTACGGACCCGCCTACTTAAGAGTTAGACGATTTGTAATACGACACCTCGGTGTTATTGAGATACCATGGGTATTGTAGTTCGGGCAATTTCATGAACGCCATATGCTCGGAGGAGGAGGACACACCCGTGGAGCAGATCGCAAAAAGGGACGGTCGTTAAGCTCCAGACGGAGTCAGGGGTGGGAAAACAAGCTGACTTGGAAGACTTTGAAAGGACAAAGAAGGCCTTGCGCATGTCCCTCCCTCTCTCTCTCGGTCTCAACATCCTTTCCGAGAACATAATCCCAAAATGCGTACTGCGCCCTCACGCGCTGAAGAGTGCGCCAAACCGGCCATTAAAGCGCACTATTTATTATACAACACACACAAATGTGTGCAAATAGCAATAGGCTGCGTACTACACTATCTGGTACAGTATGCGGTTTGGTGCGAAGCCAGAAGAGCGCAATCCACTCCCCCTCCTTCCTTCCCTCCCGTGTGCTTTCTACCGGATTTAGGTCGAGAGGAACAAACTGGAGGCGGCCAGTCACTTTATCCGGCTTTTCAGCAGAACGTGTTCACCGAGACGCGCGCACATCAATCACTTTAGACGTTACTATTAAAAAGCTTTCAAGTCTTATTCGCGATTACATAATGCAGACGTTCTGTAGCACGCGCGACCACCAACTCACCGCAACGCTATTTTTATCATTAGCAGTAATAATTGTAACAGCGTAAGTATTTGACACCTCTCTGGTGCCAGGTGTAATTCATGCAACAAATCGGAACTGTACATCACCTCACAGCACTGGGGTCATCAAGTCTTGTTCCAAAGTGTTAAAAAAAAAACAAAAAAAAAACTAAATTTAGCTTAGATCGAGTAACGGCACTTCCGAAATGCAAAGTCGGAAGTAACAAAAATATCAGATAAGCCTTTAATCCGAAACGGTACAAGAAAGAGAGAAAGAACGAGCGGGGATACACGGTAATCAATAAATCCATAACTTATTAATACACACAGAAAGGTGCGTGATGGGTTTACGATAGGAAACGAAACAGTACAGGTGCTGAAAATGAAATGAATCCAAAGCCTGAGCGAATCACAAAGTAAACCCGAAGAATAAACTTGGAATCATCCAAAACGCGTAGGATCACACGAAGGAGCATTATATAAATAAGTAGATAAATAAATAAATCATGCAAGTTATTATAACCGGTATCCCGAGCAATGTGCACATCACAGGCCTCATAAATCAAATGAAGTACATTAGAGGGGCGAGAGAAAGAGGGAATAAATAAATATATAAATAAATCGCGCGTCTTTACACATGTGATCTTTTTTTTTTTTTGTTCTGGTGTAGTAACAATAATCATTATGATCGTCGTGTCCTCTCCGGCGGCGGCGCTCCGGGTTCAAAGAGGAACCGAGACCCGAGTGTAGCTTATAAACAAAGAACCCGCGCGCGCACTGTTAGCTTCGGCAGGACAATAAGAAGAACTCTGTGGATTTGTTAATTCTCCTCCAAATTGCTTTACAAACGCATCAACCTAAAACACAAAAAGGTATCGTGTTTTTTTTTTTTCTTCATTTATTCGGACCCGATCCCCGGTTCTCCGTCGGCGCAAAAAGCGTAACAACGGCAGCCCGTGATGAAATAAAAATGAATGAAAGACAAAAAAAGAAAAACCCTGAAACAATGTTTCTGTTGCCCGTGTTCCGGGTTTCTTTCTTACCTTGGCGGAAATTTCCGTCGGAGAATCGGCCTTGGTGTCTGCCATGGTTGATAGTGATTAATAATAATATAAATAATGCCAAAAAAACTAAGAAAACTAGGCTTTACGTGGGTTGAGAATCCACCTCGCGGCGCTCCTTAATCAGTATCGAGCTGTTTATTATAGAGCTCTTCTAAGCTAATGCCGTCGGCATGCGATGTGGGAGGCTTTAATATAGATTTGTGGGTGGCGCTCGTGTGGAAAGGGGGCGGGGACCTGGCTATGATTGGCTGGTGGTTCTGGTGCGGGAGTGGCTTACTACACCGTAAGAGTGGAACAATGGATAGGTTTTCGAAACGGAAAAATAGAGGACACGCCTCCTGAACCGAACCGCTAATTCAAGTGAACAAGAGGAGGAAGAAGAACAAGAAGGAGAAGAGGAGGAAGACACGCCCCCTGATGAAAGGGGGGGAAAAAAACATTCGTATTATGGACACAGCATATAGAGTATATGTTATTTCCTCAATAAAGACGTCCGGGGGTTGTTTTTTTTTAGAGGTCTGTATAAATACAAAATGCGTGCACTCACCTTGCGGAAATGCAGCCGTTCGTGAATGATTGTGTGAACAGTTCCAACAGACAGATGCGTCTCTTCTGCAATTTGGCGGCAGGTTATCAGTGGATTTTCAAGGATCAGGTTTTCCACTCGCTGAATGTTCACGGGAATGACTGCAGTTGGCCCGGAGCCACCTCGGCCCGGATCGTCATTCACGGACGTACGGCCTTCTTTAAAGCGTTTGCACCAATCAAATGTTTTACTGCGACTGAGAGCCTGGATACCGTACTGTGCTTGAAGTCTTCTGTAAATATCAATCGGTTTCACGCCTTCTTTCACCAGAAATTTCATCACAATACGCTGTTTCATGCTTGCACTGAGACGGTCGCTCTCCATTTTGCTTAACACGCGATTCGCGCGGCTTGACACGTTAGCGACACCATGCGGTAACACGAGACACGTGTCACTACTTACCAGCCCGACTTAGTTAATAAAGATGCGCTGGGATCTCTTCTTTTAGTCTTCAAGTCCCGGTTTGGCTTGAACGCCTGGTAATCGCGTGTTACACTGTTACACCGCCATGATGTGATTCGCGCGCGCGAACTTGATTGACGTGCGTGATTAGTTCAATCAGGTGCGTTAGCCCGGGAAAATGAACACCGTGAAAAGGAAACTCAGGACCAGGGGGGAAACAAACGCATCTAAAAGAAGTGAAGGATGGTTGAGTGGCTGGTGCAGTCTCTATTTATTCCCCTCCCTTCCTGTGAGCTTGGTTTGACTAAAGCAAAGAGCTTAAAAAAAAAAGTTTTAACCTGAGACATGTTTTATCATCAGTTTCATTTTAACCACACGGAAATTCCAGGAAATTGTTTTGATATGTGTTACATCAATGTGAAAAAAAATGGGTCTGGGTCAGTAAACACAATTAAGCTTTTTAACAATAACTATGTGTTGGATATGATGATATATAAAACCTTTCAAATGTTTTTCCTCGCTTTACCAGATTTAGTTACAGATCATTAGAACAAAGCAGAAGGCGTCAGGCGGCGAACATAACAACCAGCAGGAGGAGGGAGGAGGAAGGTTGGGGGGTTTTCGGGGACTAATTCATCATAACCTACATTTAAATTTCTGCTTTGATGACGACGCCATCGGCAGCGAGGCGACGCTGATTGGTCCAGAGCGTCTGCGTCACGCTCCTTGCGACACCTAGTGGTCACATAGAGTGTCACTCAAACGGGGTTCGCGCGCAGCGACAGAGAAATCCCGGAAGTGGATCACCATAGGAGCTGAACTCGGATGCGAAATCGAATTAGGTCGTGTTAAATGTATTACAGATATAATTAGGGGTTTTAGCAAGGTGCAGAAAATGACATTATGCTCCACTTAAATGATTTCCTGTCACACAGGCCTGTATTTGCACTTTATAAGAGAAATTAATTCATTCTTTCATTCATCTTCAACACTGCTCGTCTACTTCATCCTGTGTAAGGTTGCAGGACCTATCCCTGGGGTGCAGGGCACAAGGTGGGGGTACACCCTGGATGGGGTGGCAACCCATGGCAGAGCACATACACACTCACAGCACTACAGGCAATCTGGGACACCGATCAGTCTATAAGCCACGTCCATCCCTAGAGGTGCAATCCAGTACCAGTGAGCCACCATGAACCCCTACTCTCAGAAATAAATGGGCTTTTACTTGTATTGGTGCCATCAATAGTATATTTTATTGTAGCTTTTGTGTGCATTCAATTAAACTTTTTTAAATAAACATTTAAAGGTGTACCAGTGGTTCAGGTTTATATACTGGTCAGGATCACGGTGGATCAGGGAGTCTATCCTATGAGCACTGAGTACAAAGTGGGAGTGTACCATGGATTCCTGGGTGCCAGTCACAAATGCACAAACACCCTCCCATGCCCACGTTCACACATATCTGGGGTCAATTCAGAATGCTCAATGCAAAATATGGCATTTTTCTGGGCAGTGTCAGAAAACTAGAGAACTAGGAACTAGAAAATGAAATGCAATATAGAGACAATAAAATCTATAACAGAACCACTTTCCTGTTTCAGAATTTTTTATGTTTTACGAAAAACTAATTTAATTTGCTGCAAACAGTGAATAATGTTTAAACGTTTCAATGCACTATAAAATGCACTTTAAGAAACTAGAAGACTTAGCCTGCGTTCTCAGGAAATGAACTGTGACATGGTTGAAAACCACAAGGACGGTTTATGCATGACAGTTTTAAAAGTGGAGAATTTTACTTTAATGATACACAGCTGTAGTGTTGTGTTTTGCACTTGTCGTGCATTGCGTGTATTTTGCCCTTGAGGTTGTGTGGGACCAATAACAAGTCAGAAGAAAAGCAATCCAATTCAGATCAAATGTTGAACCGTTGGAACAAACGTGTTCATTGCTCACAGACTTACTAAATTTATGTTAATTACTTTGCAACAGTAGTCTAGTCTTTATTTAATTTGTCTGACAGGTTAATAAGATTATTTGTTGCATGTACTGAAGAACACAATCTTTAGCGTGTTAACTGCATGGTCATCTTATTTAGATAATAGCGTATTGATTTGCTAATTTAAAGCAGACATGCATGTGACTTGGTAATGACTGTTACACAACATTTCTTTTTCTTTTTTTTTCAGAATAGACTGCTTTATCAAAACCCTGGCCTTTCTCATGTACTGCATGAGAGTTTCTATAATAAGTTTATATTTACACACAATAATAATAATAATAATAATAATACTAAAAGTGTATACTG
>JAOVVB010000023.1:2031871-2043945 GCA_028570985.1 Heterobranchus longifilis | reverse complement strand
ACAGTGGGGGAAATAAGTATTTG
This sequence comes from Heterobranchus longifilis, assembly GCA_028570985.1. Taxonomy (NCBI): domain Eukaryota; kingdom Metazoa; phylum Chordata; class Actinopteri; order Siluriformes; family Clariidae; genus Heterobranchus; species Heterobranchus longifilis. The sequence continues at coordinate 2,043,922 of JAOVVB010000023.1, read as the reverse complement.
ATCCCCTACAGATTTTCTACGTTTGCCCACTTACAAAGAAATGAAGGGTCTATAATTTTTATCATAGGTTTATGGTAAAGGATTCTGACAGAATATCAACCAAAAATCCAGAAAAAGCACATGATACAAATGTTATGAATTAAGTTGCATTTCAATGAGGAAAATAAGTATTTGATCCCCAAGCAAAACATGATTTAGTACATAGTGGAGAAACACCTTGTTTTGAGTTGGCAAGCTCAGAGGTAAGACGTTTCTTGTAGTTGGATACCAGGTTTGCACACATCTCAGTATGGAGTTTGGTCCACTATTCTTTACAGATCTTCTCTAAATCCTTAAGGCTTCTTGCCTGTCACTTAGCACCTTTTCTTTCCTGAAAGGAAGGTTAATAATATGAGGTTTTATAATAGGTTTACTGTTATTTTTATTAAAACAGAATTAGAATTATGACATAGAATTTCTTTTTTCAATGGAGTCTAAAACATTTCATACTGTAATTCTTTGGTTGTGTCTTTTGCTGAAAGGTAATAAAGGTTTACAGTTGTATCTAAATACTAAATACTGTATAAATATATAAATACTTTATGGTAATGCTCAAATAATTTGAAAAATATTTACAGCTTATATTTTTTCCAAGATATAAAAAAGAGCCTTACACTAACTGTCCATAAATGTGGACACTATGCGAAAAATGTACACATCATATTTCTTTTACACAGATGATGTTCAGGAAGTACTACTGATTAGTTTTAAAACAAACTCAAGCACAGTGCAGTGCTGGTATTAAATCTAAAGACATATCTTGCCATAAAGTTATTAACAGTTTGGTTCTTTTGTTTTGTGCCTTCTGCTGTTAGTTGTGGTGCTGTGATGTGATAATAATGATGTTAGGTTGTGTAGTAATGTCATTTTATTTATTAACAGACATAACCACACACTCATGCTCATTCACACACTTCGGGTCACTTAGCCTAATCTGCATGTTTTTGGACTGTGGGAGGAAACCGGAGTATCCAGAGGAAACCCATCAAGCACGAGGGTGAGAATCGAACCCAGATCCTGGAGGTGCAAGTGACAGTGCACTAAGCCACCGTACCACCCTTATTATCTCCACTTCTCACCTATCTCACTTCAAAGCTACAAAGGAAGTTTTAAACTGAAAAAGCATTAAGAGGTCATGACAAGGACAGTTATTTAAGGAATGTGACTCACAATTCTGTATTGCAAAGCTGTGTGTGTGCGTGTGTGTGTTTTTTTAATGCAGTTCTTCTTAGTTTCATCTCATCATTAAAAAAAATAAAGACAGTTTCTTTAGAGAAGTGTGCCATGTGGAGAGCTTTGCACCCTTACCACAAGGCCCAAATGCTGCTCCACATTTTCTCCGCCACACTCTGATCTGGCCCGAGGGAAGAGTGCGTTTCTGTATGTAGTAGATACACAGAGAAACACTTCCTCATGAGTAGCCAGAGATGGTTTGTGCATGTAAAGACCTGCCAGAGGAGGAGAGATGGAGACATAGAGGCCAGTAAGAACTGCTTTTTAGGCAAGACTCTGCTCACAGCCTGGTGGGATTTGGAGAACTATATGATCTTCTGTAAATCAGATTTTGCATATGCATATCTTTAATTATATGTTTTACGAAACACTCCAAAATACTACATTAAACAAAACCTATTTGTGAAAATTTGTCCTAATCCATAATTATCCACAGACTACTTGAATTATATGCTTATATTACATACACAATACAAACTCCAAACATGTACGAGGGCTGTAACAAAATTAATGAATCTTTTTAAATTAACTGTTCACATTGCACATGATGCTATAGAAACTCTTCCTCTATACAAAGGTACAACTCAACATCTCCAACACAAGTGCTGCATCTGCACCATCATTGAACCCGATTCTCGAATCCTCTTTGAAATCCCAATTTGTCTTCCACTGCTGGTTTGTCTTCAGGTGCTGGTTTCCCGTTTTTTAAAGGTGTTCTTCCATCTGTGCACATTGATCCTGACATTGCCACAGCCATCCATGCATGACTATGAACCAAAGGAGCAAAACCTATCACTAGTGTCCAGATGAGAGGTGATTACTCACTTACCTGTCAATCATATTGACATTAGCCAAGCACCTATAAGCTCCTGTTTGATAGCAGATAGCACTTTCCTCTGAGTGTATAACACCAGCCTTGTGATGCAGCTTGAGCAGCAGATGCTTTAGGTCGGCTTCTTGTATCTAAGATGAGGCATGTCCTATAATTCACCGTACACAAGCCTTATTTTTCTTATGTCTGTATTATGACATTTCAAGGGATTCCATACTTAAGATATTTTAAGGTTATAATACCATCTTGATGTGATTGTTATCATGCAACAATCACAACGTTTCCGTGGAATTCAATGGGTAATCGTTTATAATGTGTTTTTGTAGTATGTACTGTAAATATGTACAGTGAAAAATCTATATATTGCAAATACATATATTTCTGTAATGCCTACTACATGGTTGTCCAGGTTTATATGCTATTGTCATTCTAGCAAAGTACAAGCCACTGTCTTGATTGAAGGCCATGACGAAGTGATGCAATGTTGTGACTTTAAGTCTTAGATTTGACACCATTAATCACTTCTGCTTGTATGTGTTTGATGGCAGAAATAATAATGCAAGTTGTAGATATAGTACTGTATATGGGTTGGAGCCCTGGACCACTGAATATGTAGCAGGGAATAAGTTGATCAGATTCTGATCGACGGGTTTATCCACTGGTTAAGATGCATGCGCATGTATAGACTACATGAATGTCATGTTAGATGTGACTCCATTAATATTTATCATCATCATGAACATCATGAATATCATAAGACCCTCTCGCACTGGCTGCAGGGAAAAAAACTAAAAATAATTACATTTACATATTAATTTGGTTGTTTTTTATTCCATGCCCTTTAACCCTTACAGTATGAGCCTGTAGGGAAGATAGATTGCGTTCCCTCTAGTGGAAAGTGCACACTACAGCAAATACTTCCTGATCATGGCATACTGGGTGAAGAACAAAAAAAATATAAAACGACACCTTTACAAATAAGTCATAAATAATAACTGAATGAAATTAAAGGATGTAAAAGTTAATTATGAATATAACATAGTTTATGGAAATCATATTGAAATTAAATTATTAATTTGTTTACATGAAAAAAGAGGTAATTTTTGGAATTTATATTATTCTCACACAAAAAAGATATATACTGTATATTAATCAAATTTCCCAGTAATGGTGTACATCAGGAAAAGCTTATAAATAAGTGTTTTCGAGGGGCATGTGTGTTCTGTGCCTGTTTAACACAGAGAAAGTCTGTTATTTTATTTTCCTGAATTATTTCAGTGTACAAAGACTATGTGGAAAATAACCAACACCATGATGACGATGTGATGCAACACAACAGAAAGTGAATTATTTTTTAATAACTGTCTGTTCAAACTCTTTTATTTTTCTTATACCATTCTAATTTCAGGCATTGGTGGCTCAATAATAAGCTTCTTGTCTGCCATGTGGAAGGCCTGAGTTTGATATCCAGCCACTGGATGCAGAGTATCCTTAGGTGCTGGTCCCAAACCCAAATAGAATGGGAAGGGATCCGGCATATAATATGCAAAATTCTATGTGGATCGGGTGGACCCCTTAACGGGAGTTGCCAAAAGAACAACAATAAACCATTGTAATTTTCCAGATTCCTTGCACAGGTATCAACAGTAGTTGCCTCACCAGCTGCACTTTTTCTGTCAAGTCAATATTTCTAAAACAAAACTCCTTACATGAAATGTCACCAGGGCAAGATACATTTTTGTATCTGTATATACTGTAAAAGAGAGCATTGAGCAATAATACATTATTATTCTTGCTGTTAAAGGAGTATTTAAACTCCTTCAACAAATATTTTATTTATTAATTATTCCAAAACTACAGTAGAATACTTTTAATGTAAGGAAATTTGTAAGTTACTGTAATAGAATAATGGTCACATGCTGCCTGTATATTTAATAAAGGGAAAGCCCCAGGGAAAATAAGGACGCTTTGTTATGTGCTGTGGAGCACGTTGTGAGAAGCTCATCTAGAAGCAGTCCGTAGGATGCACGGAGTAATCCACGCTCTGCGTTTGCAATGCTGATGACAGATGACATATCCATAATTTATCCCTGTAAGGAATAACCATCTCTGTGTAAACTCATCTCTGTCTGTGTGTAGGATATGTGTGATGATCTAACAACATGATCTCAGGCTATATCTGTAGCCTGTTTTCCAGAAAAAAAAAAAAAAACGTTTAATTTACTTGGGCAATGCTTACAATCAGGTATGGACGGAACATGAAGGTTTGGAGGAAGAAATTCACAGCATAAACCAAAGCCTCCCGTCGTCCCTGCTGAAAGTGTGAAGTCCTAAATTAGGCACGAAGCTCTTGGTGAAATGAGACAGGGAGCAGGGGACAAAAACATGGTGAGTGAGGGATAAAAGGACAAGACACTTTATTGTAAATGGATGTGGGTTTGGTATATTGTATAGGTATAGTATATAGTCTTATAAAATATATAGCTAAGAGCCTCATTTGCTTTTAATAGCATCAAGCAGCAATCCATTACAGCGTGTGATGAAAAATAGATAAAGGTCTTCTAGCTCTCTCCCTAAATTCCTGAACGGACACCCCTCTGTTATCAGGTTCTTCATAGGAATCTTTAAGAGTAGATAAAGCAAAGAACCTTTAAATGTGATAGATTAATAATTTCTAAGATGTCTGCTGTTATTTAAGGTACAGTATCTTAGTAACTTTAGTACTCAAGAAATAAATAAACAGATACAGTAGATAGATAGATAGATAGATAAATAGATAGATAGATAGATATGCAGGTGGATAAATAACTGTACCATATATGTATATATAGGGTCTTAGGTATTCTTATAGTGTCTGGAAATTGCCTTAATAATTTTATATCTGTTTAAAAAAAAAAGAAGAAGAATATATGGTTACATGCAGTGCAGTTTTATCTATGAATATGATCAATATGCTAATTGTGCAACTGTGTCTAATGATATTTTGGCTTTGTATATGTGAAATCTCTACAAGTGATAGATATTATAAATTATTCCCAATATTTTTAGATCTTTAGCTTGTGTTTACATTACTGAGGTTAGGATTAAACCTATTCAAATCAAGTCACCAGTAAAACAAGCTTACAATATAATATAAAGGTTAATATAAAAATATAATTTTAATAATGCTCGGTTGTACCTCTTTAAATAAAATGTGTCAACCAGATACACGGCATATAAACTCAACCGCCACAGACGACTCTGCAACTTTAGATCTTCTGAAATCGGTTCGCCTCAGGATGTCAGACAGGCTCTGTGCAAGCCCAGACAATATTACACACATTAATTCATATCACAAGCAGCTGTTTTAGTGCACATACATGTACTGTATATCTATACGCTCCACCATAACCAATGCAGAAACAGCATACTAAAGAAACAAAGCTTCATGCGGGAAAAAAATTATCGTATGTTTACAGTTTTAATAAGAAGAAGCAGATGATAAACAATAAACAGGAACTCATCACACATATTCCACACTTGTTTGTTTATTTGGAGTGTGAGAAATAAATTGCAGACGAAGTGAAATGGTTCAGATTAAGCGCTTTGCACGAAATCTGTATCCATAATCTGTATCCATAATTCATACTGAACTTAATACATGTTATAAGTGTTTAAAAAAACCTAATAAATACTTATTCAGACCAACTGACCGTATTTTGGGGCATTATGTAACAGTTAGAATATCAAATCTTTTAAGGTATATGCAGAAATTATATCCTCTATTTTATTATTATATTTTTTTAAAGTTTTAATTATTTAAGTATTTTTAGTACATTTATATGGATTCTCATTTATGTCAGTACGAACTGATGTAGTGTGATTGTGTGAGGAAATTAACACAATATACATCAATCAGCTACAACACTAACACCACAACCACCAGGTGAATTGAATAAAACTGATTCTCGATTACATACCAGTAAACTGATTAAAGGATCATGGGCATGAAAGTCTCATCCATGCCTGTGGAGACCAATGTCCAGCCCATTTAGTCTGCACTGACAGAAAAGCATAATTTCACTGTTAAAAAAAAAAAAGTTAATGCGGGCCATGATAGAAAGGTATCAGAATAAAGGTACTGTATAGGTAAAGATTGAAAGGATATCAGGATACCCAGGGCATCACAGCCTGCTATGTACGGGGCTTAGCAGGCAAAGAGTTCAAGGTTGTTGATCCACCTCCCTAATTCCCCAGACATCAATCTGATCAAGGTCCAGACAAACAAGTCTGATCCATGGAGACCCCACCCTGCAACCCACAGGCCCCAAAGGGTCCACTGCTACCTTCCTGGTGCCAGACACCACAGCAAACCACAGAGGTCATTAGCATTTAGGGTTTTACTACAGTGTAGTATGCTTTGATGCTTAATGTGCTGTACATATATAAATGTAATGCTGTATTATTTCTTCTTTTGCCTAGGTGGCACTCAGGTGCATTGTGGGTGTGGCTGGGGGCATTTGTAGTGGAAGGGTAAATATGATGACGATTAAGGGTTATCAAAGACATATTGGCATGTTTAATAGTAAGCTGAATATTTCTTATCTCTAAAAAAGCTTTGTTAGAGAGTCTGTTGTGTTTTGTCAGTAGAAATAGCTAAGATGCACCACTGATTATATTTCACCCGAAAAAGCCTGAAAAATGCTCAAATGCTAGTCCTCTGATTCCATACAAATGCTTTTACACAGGAGACAGAAAAGTGTAAAACAGATATCAAATGTGGGCGGAGCATTTGTACCTGAGATTAGATTTTGTATTTTGAAATCATAGGAATGAAAAACAATTTATTTAATAAATGTGACCCAGAGCTTTTAATCTAAAAAGACTTTCAAAGCACAGAGCCAATACGAGCTGATTTTTGTTCAGTGGAATCTCTCTGGCAGCCCTGAGATTTGAACTCACAACCTTCCAGTTACTGGAACCCTAATCTTTAAAGTGTCATGTGCTATCATCAGCTGCACACTCATAGTCATACAGACAAGCACGAACAATAATATACACACACGTACATGCAATACACAGTTTGTCACACGCATCATGCATTTTTAATTAACTGAGTAAATTAATCTCTGTCATACAGCACATGTGTGAATATGACATTATACCAAGCACATGAGCAAAACTGAATCCAGATATATCTTTGATTTGTGTGCACAGAGCCTGAATGTGCCCTAAGGTAAGATAACACAGTAATGACAGTGCTGGCTGTGACAAAAGAAAGTTCAGGCTGGGAGAACTTTAAATTTAGGCGTGGATTTAGGGATGGTTACAAAACTCAGACATTTGTTAGTCAAGCTCGTTTAGGGTGTATCCCAAATACTAGGATTTTAATTAAAAGCTCTTACATACAGTAAGAACCCTTAAAATTATATGTGAATTGATGCATAAAATCTAATAAGCCGGTAAAAGGGCCCTGAGGCTTAAAATGATTGTGATAAATATGAATTCTTGACCTAAATTTCGTCTTTTTCTTCTTCTTCTTCCTCGTTGCTTAATAGTGGTTGGAATCCAGTAGGTTACAATACCACCAACTGTAGGTCTCCTTTTCCCTCATGTCCCGGCCTCTTAAAGCTGATTGTCCAGTCCAGCCTTCCTTAAAAACGTAAAATGCTTCCTTCCCTGATCTTGTCTTGTCTTGTTTTGAACTTTTTGTCTGCTTTTATCTAGCACTTCCACACAATCTTTTCTAGATGTTTCCTCTTAGTTTCGCTCTGCAACTTTGGTATAGGAGTCCTGTAAGTTGCATCACCAGCACCTATAGATCTCGCTCTCCCTCAGCTTCTCTGTCCTTTAAAGATGACTTTCCAGTCCAGTCTTCCTAAAAAAAACCAAACAAACAATAAATGCTTTCTTGACTCATCAGTGACTGCATTCTTAAAGAATTTTAACATTTTCTTCTACTTCTTGGAGCTGTGACATCATATCTAGCCTCTCCTGCATCTATTACATGCACGAAAACAGTACATGCTCGACAGTCTCACTTTCATGGCATATCTCACATTATCTTAATCTTGTCTTGTCTTCTCTGTGTTTACCGGCAGTTGTCATCCACTATGTTGTATTGCCTCCACCTTCTGGTCTTGATCTCTCTCATCTTCATTTCTGTTTAAATCCTCTTTGCTAGTCCCATCGCCCTTAAGAATACTTGGGCTGTGTCTCGAACTCTTCATCCACACATGAAAATCATTATAAGTCATTACTATATGTCAAGTTTCTTGTCACTGATTTTCAAGATTTTTATTTTTAAAACAACTTACAAGCCCAGACAACACACACACACACACACACACACACACACATCTACCAATGTTCAATTTAACTTGTTTGCTAATTGGGAATGTCACCATGTTAATTTATATCCTTTTTAAATCTAGTTCCACTTTTTATAGACATATTCACAGTTGCTAACCAGTCAGTTGTGTGTGAAGCTAACTGGGTAATATTAGCTGTAAACTAAATATTCAATCGAATCAACTTTAATTAACAAGCACCAGAATAATGTAAGATTTCGGGTTGTGAGAATTGCTGGCATTTTTTAAAATTTAGCTAGTTAAGACAACAAAAAGGTAAAGGTGAGAGCAAAAACATGGCAAAACTTTTAGGAAAATTTAACTTATATTTCCCTCAAATGTGTTGATAAATTAGTGAAAAAAGCTTAGCTTAAATGTACAATACTGTACTGTATCATATGTAAACTTGCAGCTAACAGACATATCTTAGTTCTAAAACTAGCATATGCGTACAATCTACTATATTATCCTGGAAATAAAAGTAGATATATCTAGTTAAAAAGAACTCTAGACAATGTGTCAATGCAAAGTTACCTATCTACACGAACTACAAATGGGCTGTGTGGTTTTGTCTTGTTTAAGAGAATATTCTGGTAATAAATTAAAAAAATCATTTCTTTCCATGTCCACCCATCTAACCATGGTGAGACTACTTCCTGGTCACAACAATTAATTTGATTTCTGACAGATTTCCACAACCAGTCCTGAACGGTTGCATTTATTTTATTTTATTTTATTTTTTAAAGAAATTAAAACAGGTCCCTGACTGCAGACATTCAGACCCCCGCAGAGACTTCCTGTCCCTCTTTATTTGATCTAGCCTCATTCCCCAACCCCCATCTACCTGCCTTAGCCTAATCCTTTTCCCTCCTTTTTTTCTTACTCTTCAGCTCCACCTCTCCTTTATAGGCTGACCACACAAGCTTTCAAATGAGCTTTTCTCAACGTCATTTAAAATTAGGGTTAAGATGTTTCACTGAATACACTAATACGATTTAATAATACAAAACGTGTAAAGAGAAGTAGGACAAATTTATGATTACTTCAACACAAGTTAATGCTAATACACGAAACCATAAGGACTCACTTTACAATATGTGGTCAATAGCATCTGCGAAAATATGTTAATGAGACAAAGTGTTTGTATTGATTAACATCACATGCCTGAAAGCCATATACTGTACTACATCACAAGTTTCAGAAAACTTTCGTCCCGAATAAAGGGTTGATTTTGTCCCGACTCAAGGAGAGACATTAATTTCTCGTAGTGTATAATTTAATTGTCAAGCTGTTAAGAACAAGATGACTACTGTAAGGTCTATGGATTTGTTCATTAACTGCGATATAAAGCATAGACAGTCAGTGACTAGTAGAGATGCACTCTGGAGACAAATGCTGGCTTTGTTCCATGCACGTCAGATTAAATGCATCATTGTGGCTGGACGTGTAGCCTCTAGTTGATCAACAAACTAAGGTTCGTTAGCATGCAGGCAGAAGGTTCAGATTTGACAGATAATAATAGTTTATTGGTTGATTTTATCCAGAATCTAATAAAAGTGGGTTTTAGAAGTCATGCGATTTAAACTGCTGCTTATTGTAACAGAACCTTAACCACTAAGCTAGCATGGCCAATAGTATTCATAGCTGCATGCCACTAAACCCACATGCACACATATAAAACCCAGACGATCAGGTCACAACACAAGGCCAGGTGCCTTTCTCACGCACTGCATGACCGGAGTCTCTCCTATCCTATTAAATATTAATTATATCTTTACTTAGTAAGGAGCCCGTTGTAGGTCTGTCCAAAAAACAACACTCGTTCAAATAACACTGTCGACTGTGTCCAGCACGACTGTGTCCTGTGTGTTGTTTATACATTCATACTTCAGGTGTTAATTCCCAGCAGTTGTGAAAGGCCATGTGTAAAATTTCCATATGTGTAAAGAAAAAGGCAAAAGAAACAGACAAGTGAAAGGTTACAGTGAATTAATCATGAGTGAGAGTTAACACATGGTCGATGATATAGAGACTGTTAAGAAGAGAGAGAGAGAGAGAGAGAAACAAAGAAACAACTGCATTGTCATTTCTTTTCACATTTGCTCTAGTGGAATTTCACCATGTCAGTGTGAGCAATCAGAGCATCTGGAATGAATTCAAAACCAATCGGACTTTCACCTTAGCAGTTCATTTTAGTTTACAGTTAAAAATCCAGATCGTGTCATATCTTAATATTTGAGATCACTTTGAGGAAGAAAGTTTAAAAAATGTTGATTAATTAAATAATGAAATCCATAATCTATAGCTTGATTTAAGCATGTGATCTCCAAATCATCACTCATACCACAATCGAACCCCGTACGTTTGGCAAATACATGAAAATGTTTAGCAACAGCTTACAACATACTGAGACACACCTCCAGAAGGACAGAAAACTGCCCTTACGTGGCTCTGTAATGTATTTAACAATCATTGTATTATGTTGGACAATCTGTACTTACTTTAAAAGAAACATCTGGCAAAACTACAGTATATTTGTATAAACAAATATTTATTTTGTGAAGTGCACTTAAACAAAACACATTATTTGTTTCTACATTCTGCCATATGTACCGTTAATCTGTACTCTTTATTCATTTGAATGATTTGAGTGATTTGAATGAATAATACTCACTCATCACTCACTTATCTTCTTGGAGCCTATCCCAGGAGGCTTAGGGCATGAGGCAAGGTACACTCTGGACAGGGTGCCAATCTATCGCAGGGCACACACATACACAAACTCACACATCCATTCACACATTAAGGACAATTTGGGAACGCCAATTAGCCTAACCTGCACATCTTTGGACTGTGGGAGGAAACCGGAGTACCCGGAGGAAACCCACCAAATTCTGTGCACACAGAGATGGGAATCGAGCCTGGCTAGAAATCGAACCCGGACCCTGGAGGTGCAAGGCGACAGTGCTAACCACTACACCACCGTGCCGCTCTGAATGAATAAAAGGAAATAAAAAAAATTAAAAAAAAAAGAAAGAAAGAACTGCATTACAAAGTATATTGAAATCAATAAGAATTTAACGAGTAGCAAAGCTGCATGCCAGTCTGATTCTGAATCTTGTTAAGACTACTCATAAATCTTCTATAAGAACTACTCTACTAGTGTATAAGTCAAATGCTAAAGACATAGGTCCCATTTCTGTCTTTCTCTGCACTGTAGCGCCCTTTTGTGGCAAAACTGACTAACAACAATTGACTTTTAATGGTCAGAATCTGCATTTGCTTGCACAAAAACAAACAAACTAATTTTTTGAATATGAAATGTGTGTAACTCAATTAAAAAAACAACTTTTACAAATGATGGCTTTTACTCATATTCTGAAGATTGTATTGTTAGGGGATACATTTGGAATGAGTAATTCCTTTATCTGGAACATATATCAAACAATTAGTTAATGTTGGCTTATTTGTACTATTGGTTAGTAAGTAGTGGATGTGTTAAGAAATCTACATATAGTGAGGAAGTATGCACTTTTTCTCACACATATATGCAAAACTAACATTTAACGCTCCCATAAACATAGCATCAATTAATATTCATGTACACACATCTTTAAA
>JAOVVB010000023.1:2014888-2031646 GCA_028570985.1 Heterobranchus longifilis | reverse complement strand
CACATATATGCAAAACTAACATTTAACGCTCCCATAAACATAGCATCAATTAATATTCATGTACACACATCTTTAAATTGACCAATTTGAAATAATGTGGCTGTCATGTGCCTTATGTTGTCTTTGTGTGTAAATGTGTGCAAATGCAGATAGTCCTGTTAAATTGTCATTCTGATGCACGTTTTTTTGCAGTTGTGGCATTTATATATAGCTCAAACACAAATATATCAAATATATAATCACGATCATAGCTGTTTTTGTTCCTCGCTTTCTTTTGCACCGTTAAAAAACCTAGAAGCTAAAAATATTATAACATAACATGAAATCTGCCACCAAAATCTCATACCAACCTCAATCCGTTTGAAATGTAGAATTTATTTCAAGATATTTACTACCATCTAGTGTCATGTTAATGGCATCACATGCAACAATTGCCCAAAGACAAATTACTGTACTGTAACACAGCTCTGGGTGAAGGATGGCTTTAGTTTTGCAATGTTTAATTGTATGAGTTAAGTAATTTGCAAAATCTTACATGCAATTTAATGCACAAGTTTGTAAGTATGTGCATGACCTTGTGTTTAAACTTAAATCAAGTATTTTTTTCCTAATACTCATTATGTAAACAATAGCAAAAATAAATTAATCTTCTGGACAGTCTTGCAACAGATAAGACAAATAATTTACATAGGACTTTCATAGTTCAAATAGAGTTACTGCAGTGCAAAATCTATTGTTTTAATTAATACTATACAAATTTATTATGACAATAAATATTTGAGCATATGAGCTTACTACGGATTAAAGGTCCAATATAAGACTAACTGTATCACTTTAACCTGATAATCCCCACATTGCTTTCCTTTGACTCTTCATCTACACATTCATGAAAACAAAAAAACACCACTAAAGTAATTAACCTAGCATGTGGTCCTGAGTTTCCTGTTTTCATTTAAATGCATTGACATGCAAATTGAAAGAAGTATAAAGACCTGTTGGCCTGATAGCTCTGTCCATGCTATTGTCATGTATGTGTGCGAGGTAAAATTACAGCCAACGACACAAAGACGGTCGTCTCGGCTTCACTCAATAACTACAGTTCATCCCAGTAGGGGCCTTGGTCATATTCTTAATCCTAAATGGTGGCCCATTGGACAGAAAGTGGCCACTAGTTCACTACAGAAAATGCAGAGGCCATATAGTGCACTTCAACAGTGAAAACAGGAACTAAAAAAAAACCAGGCCATATGCACAGGGCTTAAAGTTTCATTACACTATGTTGAGGAGCTTGGTCGATATTAACTCTAACTCCATTAGAAAAGCAATTCCAAGTGCATAGTCAAGGCCAGAGACAAATTAACGAAGCTTGTTAAACCACTGTAATATGTTGTGTAAATAAAGTCTCAGTTTGTTTGATGGTTAAAATGTACAGGCTCAATAACTTTTAGAAACTAAATGAACATCAATAGCCCAACTGGCCAAGAATTCCAACTAGACAAATCTGATCCAGTTACAGAAAACTGCACCAAGGCCAAATGTTTGAAAACCTTGGATACAGCTTGCCAACGTAGGTCATATCATTGAGACTTTGGTATTAAGCCAAAAACGGGCTGTGTATGTACAAATTGAGTTTCTGGCTTCTTTACAAAAAGTCGGATATAAAAATATCGACACTTGCATTAACTTCATTAGAGAAGCAAGCCATGGTCAAGGAAAGCTGTGCTAATATCAGGGCTAAACATATTTCTTGGACTACACAGCTAGCCAAACTATTTACAGCCTATAGATGTATAGGAAAATAATTCTTTTGCAGCTGAATATTACAGCGGGGCCCGAAAATTGCATACACACATCAACTGTTGTTATCTACACCCTTTTTAGTTTAATTAAATTAGAATTGTGCATCAATGTGTATTATTATGTTTCCTCTAAAGATGTCACTAGTCGGAGCATCGTTGATGGTATCATGTGATAGTGATTTTTCGTGTGTATACATTTTCGGGACCCCTCTGTATAGACGGGGCAGGAGTGGCTCAGTGGTTACGGTGTTGGACCCGCTGATCAGGAGGTCTTCTTATGCCGCCGGGTGTTTTTGAGGAAACATTTTTTTTTTACTATGATTATCATGTCTTGTTAAAACATTTAAATTAATTTTATTTGTAAGTCTTTTTAAAGATGTTTTGAAGTAGATTTTGGGAGGGAGTCTGAATGAACAACAGAAGCAAACTAACAATGACAAACCTAAAAAGCCTTCCACAGAAATACAGTATATATTGCTATTTTGCAGTTTATATACACTTCTTCGACCTTGTTGAATGATTTTCTGTGAATTTAAAAACCCAATGACACATGGAAAATGTGACAAACTAGGAACTACTTAGTTGAGAGGGAATTCACCATTTCCACCATCTTTATTTTTAGATCCCTCACTGGTTTTCAACATGGCGCCCGACACCCAGAGGTCATTGTCTCATTATATTAACGTCTTACACGAAAGTTTAGATGTTGTAGTTCATATTTTTTGGGGGAAAGTCGTGTTATTGTGTTATTATATATTCAGGTTCTTCTTGTATTCTTTGTGCTGTCGCTAGGGAACAAAGGCGCCATGACAGGACGCACGAGGAGACTTGGCGCGCGACACAAAATGGCGGCGCGACACGAGCGCGCGGGAGAGAACGGGGAAGTGAAACCCGAGTCCACAATGGCGGGAGAAAACCAAAACGCGGCAAATGGAACGCGGATTCAGCATGCAAAGCGTCCATGTATGCAGTGTTAAAATAAATAAATAAAAAAAAACCATTAATTCATGGACATAAGAGCGAGCACAAGTATCAGCTACGTTTCTTTACAGGTTCAGGATGCACCATGAAACACAAGTGTAAAATGCAGAGCACTGCACAAGTATATAAGTTTAAGTTTACGCACTTCACACCATGCAATAAGCTGTGCATACAGTTCGTGCATGTTTAAAATGCAATATCATGCCTGAAAGTAATGTATTTGTAATTCTTCTGGTGTATATTGTAGTCACATACAGAATATATGTTTTTCTTAACGTTTGTATAGTCGATTGCATATTATGTTATTTATATTCTTATTTCATGCTAAGATGGAATAGTGGTTAGCGCTGTTGCCTTGCATCTTCAGGCTCTGGGTTCAATTCCCGCCTTAGGGTCTGTGTGCATGAAGTTTGTATGTTTTCCTCTTTGTCTCAAGACATGCAGATTAAGCTATTTTAAATAATAATAATAATAATTGCATTATGGTCGGGAGCAACATACTATTAACCATTATTATAGCACTGGCCTAGTGGGTGGCACTGTCGCCTTGCATCTCCTGGCGCTGAGTCTGATTCCTGCCCTTGGTCTGTGTCCATGGAGTTTGCTCATGTATTCCTCACGGTTGGTGGGTTTCCTCTGGGTCCTCTGTTTTCCTCTCACAGTCCAAAAACATGTAGATTAGCTTAATTGGCGTCCCCGAATTGCCCATGGTGTGTGAATGAATGTGCGTACCGTGCGATGGATTGGCACCTTCATGCCCTTAGTCTTCTGGGATAGGCTCCAGGCCACCTGTGACCCTGTATACAAGATAAAGTGGTATGGACAATGAGTAAATGATTGATATTCTTATTTATAATTATAATATTTATAATTGGATTCACAATTCCACAGTGGACAAAACTGTGGAACTCTCCATTTTTTATGGAGAGAAAACAAATCTAACATCCTATAATTATATAAATGTTTGTAGCCAGGTCACTGATCTGATGATTAATTTT
This sequence comes from Heterobranchus longifilis, assembly GCA_028570985.1. Classification (NCBI taxonomy): domain Eukaryota; kingdom Metazoa; phylum Chordata; class Actinopteri; order Siluriformes; family Clariidae; genus Heterobranchus; species Heterobranchus longifilis. The sequence goes on along the minus strand of JAOVVB010000023.1, from coordinate 2,027,868 downwards.
GAGGTCTAAGAGCTAATCAGAACTTTCCTGATTTCAGTGGACATGTCTACCATTATATACCATACATAAAATTTGACTGTGCCAGTGCATACTTAAGTAAAGTGCGTTACATATAAAGTTATTTGTTAGAGAATTAAAAAAAATTAACTGGACATTGTCCTGCACTACCAAGTACATGTCCTTTAGGAATACTAAAATGCACATCATTGTCCTTTATGAACCAGATCAAAGGTTGGCAAAAAGTCCACCTGTTAATGAGAGACAAGGAATGCAGCCTATACAAGTGTACACGGTCACACCTCAGCAAGCTCAGTTACACCAGCTTGACCTATTCCTTCTCCTTTATTGTCATTATACATTATCTTTCTTATGCTCTTTCCTGTGCTCCATTATAATAATGAATCGGAATACTCTAAGCGTCATTATCGTGGATGAAAATGGATCTATTAAAAGTGCAGGGTGATGAAATGCAGTCTTCATTTCTATTCATCCATCAAAGGTGTAGTACTACTCTTTCCTCCACACGCTCAGAAATGTAACATGATCATTAATGTAGTAAATGTTTCTTTAATGAGGGTGGCAAACTTCTTGTCAGTCCCATCCCCCCGTCAAACCTACATGTCTTATACCATAAATGGGATTGCTTGGGGTGTGGTAAGGTGGGGGGTTACGGTGCATGGAAGGAGGTGGACCAAAGCAAAAGATAAAGGCAGAGGGGAGGAGTGTACTCTGAACATGGTGGGAGGGCCAAGATCTGAAAAGTTTCCTGCATGAATTTTGTTTGAACATGCATGTCCTTTGATAGCATTGAAGCAAGATAAATACATATGTAGCTTTAAGATAATAGTTTGCATTTACCACAGAAGTGCAATAAGGCAGATGCTAAATCTATGCATGATTTAACACTGATTTTGTCTTAAAGAATGTGATTGGAAAGGGAAACACATTATTCTTAAGCCTTTTGCACACATCAAAGGAAATATGGAAATGGAACAATACGATTGGTATCATAAATGTGTAAAAGAAATAGAAGTTTTGTAATTTTTTAGGATGAGGCAATGTTTAAAGAAAAAAGGAGGGAAAAGTCTTTATGAGTAGCCCATCCCGGCTGGCCTTAGTCTCCCAAGAAGTGCCCTTCCCCCTTTTATTGTAACTCGATGCCCCTGGGAGCGTGCAGGCCGAGTGCAGGAGGACCCTGCTGATCCGCTCATTAAATATGCATTATAATTAATGGGCAGCAAGACGACATGGAGGCCTCATAGTTCATTAACACAGTGTGATTAAAATGATACCATTGTTAACCTCAGATCTGTACAAACGCCTTATATTTACGACCTCAAAGTTCATGGAGGTTAATAACGCTTACACAAATAATAACACAGAGAAAAAGTAAGTTTTTATGATACGTGAGAGCCACATTACAGAAAAATGGAGAGGTGTTGATGAGCCAAACGTCCATAGAGGTCTACTGAGCAAAGAGGTCAATGAGACAATTGACTCTGGGGTTTCAGGAGGAAATGAATCACTAAGAGGGGACTATTTCATGCTACACTCTCCCAAACTCTTGAACGCCCACAGAGGAGGGTGATTGGGTAATCAGGAGACCCTGGAGACCTTCAGTGCTCACCATCTGTGCCAGACAGAGAGTAATTAGTGGGAGTAAACCTGACAAACACTCCTAAAACTGGCCAGATCAGAACAGAAGGGAGGCAAGACACAAAAGGCCAAAGGCTTCTAAAAACAACATAGTAAGGACATGTGCAATAGATATATTAATACCAATTTACTGAATATAAATACATTTTCACGTAACATAGTAATCAATTAAAAGAGCACTCGTGCCTTTAACATGTTGCATGCCGAAACTTACTTTGGTTCTCATAACACCTTTATGGCACATAATAAAGTTAAATATGACAAAAATTCCAGCAAAACGTCTGCTTCAGCACAATTGTTATAGTGTTATACTTCATTTAATACGGCCAACAGAAGCTTGGGCCTTCAGCTTCATAAAAACTTGCGGGAGGCTATTTTGTTATGGAAGGCATATGGAAGACATTGTCTGAAAACACAAATGTTGGCACGTGCTAGACGGCTGTAGGGTTGCCAGATTGTTTACCTTTCGGGGTAATGAATTTACTATAAATGTGCCCAAGCCATTGTCACACTAGCTTGTATTACGAATAAAGACATGCTTGTAATGTAATGCAGCTTCTGTAACTTAATTTAAGCATACTTCCTACATATAAAACAACTTCAGGGGTTTGTCAATATGTAAGCTGACTACTAGCAAGCTATCTAACTTACTGGCCTTGGCATAAACAGGAAACATCATGGAAGAAAATTAACCAGGGTCTGTCTTTTAAAATTAAAACAGCCCAGTTAGGAAGTGTTATATACAATTTTATACTAAAATATGTGACACAAAGAAGCAGCCGTTTATAGGTCAATGCAGCAAAGCAACAGGTGTGTTACTTCTCAATAATACTGATTTCCCTTTCCAAGTTTCTGAGATAAGGCTGAAAAATGAAAACAACTTTAATGACAAATTTGATAGAATTTACAGTTAAATTTCACAGCAGCTAATGAAACCACCAGTTATACCTTACTATAGTAATTAACCAAAATTATTTTTTCTTTATTATCATTGTATTCCATTATTATTATTATTATTATTATTACTAAAAATGGCAGCATGGGAGCTTAGTGGTTAGTTCTGTTCCCTTGCACCTCCAGGATTAGGGGTTTGAATCTCATCTTTGGTCTGTGTATGTTTTCCCCATTGTTGGTTGGTTTCCTCCTTGTACTCCGTTTTCCTCAGAATGGCATTTCCAAACTGCCTGTAGTGTATGATCGTGTGTGTGTGTGAAAGTGTTTGCTTGTGCCCTGCAATGATTTGGCACCCCATCCAGGGTGTATCCTGCCTTGTGCCCTGAGTTACCTAGAATAACCTTTAGGCCTAGCGCAACCCGACACAAGATAAATGGTATAGTTAATATATGTAAATATACATTTTCCAGCAGTCATTTCATGCAACTTTAATTTCCTGGGTTTTCCTTCTGTCTAATGTGTTACCAAATTGTTCTGCCTTCCAAATGGGACCGACCTTGGTACACAAACACTGACTCAAAATGTCACCTATCTAGGATTTGTTTTCTTAGTAAGCCACAGAAGTAGAGTAAAAAGTAATTTAGTAATTTAATGACACATCTACTATAATTCAAAGTATTGTCACAAACCACCCATCATGAAAAGTAGCATTGTCATATGGGAACACATCCAATCTGGCAACACCGTCTGGCAGCGGAGACGTTTCAGTTAACTGAGCAGCTTCTATCGGCTTCTCACAGAGACCACGTGCCCAGAGGCCGATGTGCAGACACAGTGCTGGCCAGGCTACGGCGTCTATTTCCTCACACACAATGAAAACAGGAAGCACTCACTACCTCTCTGCACAAACACGATAACCTGAAAAGCTTAGCTCTTTACTGTAATGGGGCATTAGAAAACCAGCCTAAAGGTGACCAGGCAGAAATAGTGTACTAAAATTATTTTCAATACACTTTCACTAGACAACACAAATAAGATTTGCTTATCTCGATGAGACCTTACAAATATGCATGAATATGAATTAATATGGACTTTTTTGGATAACATACATGTCCTTCTGCAATACTAAATAGCTAGCCGGATAGTTATATGCTAGTTAACCAGCCCATGTTCTGCTACAGATCATCACAATTTAAGTCACGCTTTGGATTGTTATATTTTCAGTGCATTCTTTAACAATGGGGAAAATAATGTATAACGTTAAAGTGACTACCATGATTTTGTACATCAATAACTTTAATTATGTTAGCTAGCTAGGAAGCTTTATATTAGCATTAGAATTCCTATCAATTGTATTTAACATTTGAAAAAGTCTTTCTGTTTTAAAAAACTTTTTTTCTTGTCTAGATGCTTTGTGTGACAAAAACATAATAAATTATGTTACTGTAAATACAGTAATTTATCGCATAGAACCAGCACAAAGAGTCAGGTTTCAAATTTGCTAGCTAGGTGTGAAGCTCTGACTAAAGTTTAAACACACACCACATTCCAGTTAGCATTCCTGTTCTTCCAGCTGCAGACAAAGGCGCTCAGTGCCCGGAGGCAGCTGGAAACAGTGAGAGAAAGCAGAATGTCTGGACAGTATGAAAAAAAAAAAGTTAGTGTACTAATTCCCATGAATTCATGACGGAGCCAGTCTTTCTCTGTGAAGCCATGTTTATAGCACACTTCTCTAAGGCTTTTTTTTAAATGCATGCCTTTCTAAAGTTTAAGTGTACATTTTTAAAAGATAACTAAAACACATTCCCCTGGAGGTGCATGACCCCAGTTTCCCTTCTGTAGACAAACACAAATGATTTGAATAACACTAAAGGAATGAAAGTAATGAGCATCACTAAGCAAACTAGGACAGGCTATCTAAATCCCCTTCGACTATATAATGAGAGTGCCATAAAAAAAAGCAGGTTAATTAAATCCATTCTGACTGTGTTGCACCAGTTTATCAAATCATCTCCAGGGGAGGAACCTCAACCTGGAAAAGCTGGCAGGACGTGCTGCAGCTGCCAACTGATCAAGGAGTGGCAACGAAACAGTGCACACTAATGCATCATAACCAACGTCTGAAGATAAAGTGATATGCTGTGCTTGAATTTTTTCTAAAGATGAGCAAATGTGATCTATTTCTTAAACTTTATTTGTAAACCGAGCATCCAGATTGCAGACAAGGAACAAGATATGTTTTTTGTTGTCACCAATTTTAAAATAAAAATGTTTCTGGGATCATTTGCTATCACAGATATAGAAATCCTGATTAAAGCAGACCTGAAGCTGCACTTAATAATCAAGGTGCATAAAATGACCAAGTGCAAACAGAGACTTTCTTTCCTCTCAAAAGGGTGTTAAAAGGCACAAATACCCAAATATAATATTGTGTCAATAGAGTTCTGGTTACATCAGCGTGAATTTTGTATGACTTTGCAAAACGCTATAAATCCACATCCTGCAGTTTTTCACAATAGATAAATCAGCCTGCAGTTGTTTTTTTGGCAATGTAATTGGGCATTTTAGCATAAAATATAACCTGGTTTTATATTAATAAATAAAAAACTCAGGCTTTGATTAAGTTTTTTAGTGAGTCATACAGGTAACGAATTTAGAACATGAATAAAAATTGTTGCACATTTTTTTTATCACAAAAATTCTTGAAAATCATTAGAAACATTAAAAATATTACTAAAAGTTTCGTGTATCGTCAGCACCTCTAAGACTCCGGTAGTTGACATTACACCTTATCATAGAAGTCCATGACTACTGGGGAAAATGCTAGTATCAGTAACAGACTTTAAACGGTTTTTATTTTTATTAGCATCTGTATTTTCCAAAAGTCCATCAAACACATTTAGTTTATTCACTGCAACAGCTGGTTTTGCCCAGTTTGTAGTTTCACCTTACTGCTCATGTGATAGAAAGAACCAATCCAATTGATATGTAAAGCGGTTATTTGCTATCACATTTGACCAAAATCTTGTGAGCTTAAGGCTTTGAAATAAAATAAATAAAAATTTTAGTTGTAGACAGACTTGTATGCCTGAGGAAGATAATTTGCCAGAAACAAGCCTAAAAATAAATCAATGACCTTATTTACATTTGGTCTTACATGACTCTTGGGTGTGCGTATTATGTTATTTTATTACACAGATAGAAAAGGAAGTGTAAATGCAACAGATTTCAATCACTGAGGTCTGAGGCACATTTAAGCCAAGTTATTTTTGTGTAAATGCATATGTCTCTCCAAACCACATTTGGCAACTAAAACCCCTCCCGATAAGTGACGCAAACGCAAATTGACAGGTTTGATGAACCAGATATCTTTTTCATAAAATGAATGTTCAAGTGTAATGGAAGAGGTGGGAAAAGTACACAAATCATGTACTTGAGTAAAAGTAGAGATTCAACAAATATTAATCAAGTAAGAGTAGAAGTCCTCCATTTACTTGTGTACTTGAATAAAAGTACGGAAATACAAATTCAAGTTTACTTAAGTATCAAAAATACAGGGCATAAATTAGCTCACTGTAACCTTTTTCATATTAAATCTCTCTCTCCCTCTGTACTATTGATTAGAGTAAAATTAAAAACTTTTCTCTAACTGGCATTGGTTGAGATCTTATCAGAATTCAATCCAGATAAATGATACATGAAACAGCCAGGTGTAAAAGGAGTCTTAATTATCTGTAACATATAGCCATAGCTTACATTTTTACATAATTGCTCCTGCAGTGTGGTTTTAGCTGTTAATTAGCTGATTAGCTGTCAGACTGTAAGACATTGGCTCCTGGATGGTCAAAATAACAACTTGCAAATTAAGAGCATAGATTTTTTTTTTTACTTCTTCATGACACATCTATAGACGCGCCCTAAAATAACAGGTTATTTAAAGACTTTGTTAGTGTAACTTGTTGGTATTAAGTGTTACGCCTGACATTTGGGATACACCCAATGCAGTAATGAATGGAGCGGCCTAGAAAAGTCACCTGAAACAAATCTGCTATGTTGTACAGACATATTTCTTATTCATTTCATTTGCAATCCTAAAAACAGTTAAAGGAAAGGAAAAAACAGGCAGCTTTATTCTATGCATGAATTCCGATTAGCTTGGGTTGGCAGCATTGATGTACAAAGTTTCTGGCTAAACTACACACCACTCAATTATCAAACAGTAAGGGCAGAGAAAGAAGCACAAAATGTGTTTAACTAGCACTCATTGTAATGTCACAATAATCGAAGATAAGCTAATGATTGACTACTTTTTTTATTTACACATTTGGTTAATTAAGAATACTTTGCTTTTAAAGCAATCTCTTCAATTGGTACTACAATATCACTCATAATGAAGACACATTAACATGAAAAAAAAAAATCTTCCTCCTATGGTTTTCCAGCCATTCAGATGATGCAACTTCCTCTTGAACATGTGACCTGTGGAATATTCCAAAGGTTTCACAGGGGTGAATGTGTCTAGGTAACAGGATTAAGTGAGTGGGAAATAATTGTTTTTAAAATCAGTAATAGATGAATGATGAAAAAGGATGCTTCAGTCATGTGATCTTACAGGTTCATAAATGTATGTAAAAATATGTTATATGATTGAATAACTATTTTCTAGGTGACATGTCATTAGAGTAAGCTTGGATTTGTTCTTAATAATACTGTTTTCTAAATGCTGTAGTTATTTGCATGGTGCGAGCATGCACATAAGTCATTGTGAAGGAAACATTACCTTTTCCCATTTACATAACATACATATTTGTAATATAATAATTGATAACTGTAATATCAATGAGACTAAAATGGAAGCCCAATCATGGCATGGTATCGCCATTTGGAACAAGCTGACTGCAGTCATGCACACGCTGCAGAGAGAGCATCATGACATTGAAGTAGGTCACACACTTTTCACTCATACTAACACAGTAAGCAGGATTTCTTTTTATTTTTTGAAAAATGCGCAACAACCAGAAAGTACTGCTATCCGAAAATAGAAGCGTAAATAACTCCTTTGTGCTACTGTAACCTAACATTGAGTGCTAATCTCCGGGCAAATCTCCATGATCTCCCATCCTGCTGTGAGGTCAGCGTATCCATGGCAACATTGCAGCTGAGAGAGAATTGGACTGTGCTCCAATATACATACATGTGCCCTAACTGGAAACAGTGAACTGCAGTGGGCTGTGTTTCAAATAGCATGCTTAAAAAAAAAGAAGTAAAAAATAAAACGTGCTGATGTGTCCCATTATGGGAAAATAATAAACAGTGAAGATTTATTTAATCTTTTTTAAATCCATTATTACTTACATTATAATTCCTATAATAGGGTAAATATTATAAGAAGATATAGGGAAACATTTCCTCACTTTCGATAAGATAAATAAAAAATAAAAAAAAAACATTAAACAAAAAAAGATATATTCAATCTGTACAAAAACTTATAACAGATACACAGAGCTGAATAATAATCATAATCAAATATGAAAAATGATGTATAATTATAACAGCATTATTTTGTCCATTTATTCTATCAAGTAATAATTATGTTGTACTAAATGACATTTAATATGCTGAATTTAATTTGTCTCAATTTACAAATTACTTTAGATCACTCACTCACTCATCGTCTATACCGCTGTATCCTGTTTACAGGGTCAAGGGGAGCCTGGAGCCTATCCCAGGAGACTTAGGGGTACACCCTGGACGAGGTGCTAAGCTATCGCAGGGCACACATATACATACACTACAGGGTAAGTTGGGACCGCCAATTAGCCTAATCTGCATGTCTTTGGACTATATAAGGAAACCGGAGTACCCGGAGGAAACTCACCAAGCATGGGAAGATGCAAACTTCATGAACACATCAAACCCGGATCCTGGAGGTACACGGCAGCAGTGCTAATCACTACGCCATAATGCCGCCATGACTAAACTAAACAGGAATGATAAAAATGGGTTTTCTGGGTTTCATCCTAAATAGGAATGATAAAAATGAGTTTTCAAAGTTTTTTCCACATAATTTTTTTCTTATTATTTGTAGTACAGTGGAACCTTGACATGTGTATGTACTCCATTACAAATTTTTGCCTAAAGAATCGAAATTTTGCAAGACATTTGCATCGGGATTTTCAGCATACGAACAAACGAAATGAGCGCCTGCTAAGTTGCGCAAATGTACAGGAGCTGTTAAATTATTATTTTTTAAATAATGTTTACTATATACTACACATTTACACTTATCTGCTTTTACATTATATATGTGATTTTAACTCACTTATCCATAAACATATTACAGAAAAAAAATTACAGCTTTTTAATAAGAAAAAAAACTTTAATAAAAAATTTTAGTAATGGAAAAAAAAGAAAATTCATGTTTTAAGACATTTAAAATAAAGGTTAAAAACATACTGAATATGCATAAGATAAATATTTTGTATCTCTCTTAAAAAAAAAAAAAAAAAAGGTTTGTAAATCCCCTAATCCCAGCCATTGCCCACATGAACTTTTGGCCTGGATTCAAAAAATGCAGCTGGATTCTATAGGCTGAATCCGACACCGGGGGCGTGGTATATATGACGCGTTTCCTCATACACAAACCCCTCCCCTCATATGAATATTAATGAGGTTGAGCAAAGCGCCCAGCCCCCTCTGCAGAGCTCGAGGTGCAGAACAGCTTTTTATAGAGCTGATGTTTTTTTTTTTATAGAACCGAGAGAACCCATTTCTCACAGGATCGTGATGAGACACGCGCTTAATCAGAGGGCGCTCACACACACACGCCTTCCTCTTTGCACTATTTAGAAAAAGCATAGACAGTACCGTATGAAACAGCATCCTGTAGTTCACCATAGGGTATATAGTGCACGAATATACACATTACTGTGCATGGTGTCATATTATAACCTCCCAGTAGCTAGTGCTCCAGATTATTATTCTCGACAATGTTCATTTTCAGCATGGTCTGATTTTTTTTGAAGTCCTCTCTAGATTCAAAGGTGCTTTATTTGCAGGACAAATATTTGCATTCTTTTTGCCAAAGCTTAGAGATAAGGCACAAAAAATAAACAGGACTTAAGAGGGAAAAAAAAGTATAGAAAGAGTAACAATAAATAAATGTATATAAAATAAAAGAGTACAGACATTAAGTCAAAGATAAAGTGACACCTGTGAACATAAAAAAAAGCATGAGAGAGAGAAAGGGAGAGAGTACGCGTACATGATAATAATAATAATAATAATACAAAAATCTCCCTTTATCTCCCTTTTATACGTTAGAAGCATTGAATTAGTGCCTGTATTTGGCGCCATCTACTGGACAAAACAATGAACTGAAAACCCTTACACAATCTACTTATAGCCTTAAATAATTTATAAAAAGATTAAACTACTACTATCAATAATAATAATAATAATAATAATACTCATATAACAGAAGAGGAGCACTTTTGAGGCCAAAGGGAAGCATAGTTAAACTGTGACAAAACACCAACCAACAAACCAACCATTCATCCATATACTTATATAATATAAATATACAGTATATATATATATATATATATAAAATCATCTAATATTGAGTAGGTCCCTCCTTTTGCCACCATAACAGTGATGCGCTGTGTGTTCCGACACCTTTCTAAACAACATTAACCTTTTCATCACTTTGATCTACACTAGCGCTCCTACAGGATTGGACTACACGGGCCAGCCTTCACTCCCCATGTACATCAGTGAGCCTTGGCCACCCATGACGCTGTCTCCAGTTCACCGGTTTTTCTTCCTTGGATCACTTTTGGTACGTCCTGACCACTGCAGACTAGGAACATCCCACAAGACCTGCAGTTTTGGAGTTGCTCTGACCCTGTCGTCTAGACATCACAATTTGTCCCTTGTCAAAGTCACTCAGATCCTTACGCTGACCATTTTTTTCTGCTTCCAACACATCGACTTCAGGAAGAAAAAGGTTCACTTGGTCCCTTATATATCCCATACACTTCTTGCCGCCATTGTAACGAGATATTGAAAATGTCACTAGTTTGAGAGCAGCCAAATTCAGCCAAACGCTGGACTATCAGGCTGATACCAGAAACAAATATGGTAGATCGGATATCAAAGAAAACGGCAGACACCGTGTCATGGAAACCATGCCAAAGGTTGGAATATGTAAAACGTTCACAAATAGATTTTTTTCTCCTTCTATTAAGAGAATTTTATTACGCTTAAGCAAATTTTGGGTGAATGCTAATTGAAAAGTGCTTCACTAAAAAAACAAAACAAAATAAAACCTTAGTTTTTAACAAAAACAATATGATGGCATCAGCATTGGCTGATGACTAAAAGGTTCATTTGGGATCAGGAGTGAAAAAGAAACATGGTATTGCACCATCTCTTGTTAGGGGTCATTAACACATGATATGCAAATACTAAGACACCAAACTCTATTTACTTCCTCCAGGTTGTCCAAAATAACCAGGTTGATTTTTCCTGTTCATGGGGTAATTTGCAATCTTTCTGCCACTTCTTTAAAGTAAGGTTCTTATAAACAAACAAGATGAAGACACCTTTCAGAAGTGTCCAGGTTGACCAGGTCATGACTCTGATGATGTTTTACCCTTTTCTTTAAACAGAACTGAACTATATTTCTGCTAACAGCAGAAAAGGGGATTTCAAAATACTAAGCTATCTGTCCCTGGGGCAGCCTAAACAAACAAATTTCACCAAGAACTGAGTGAAATGCCTAAAAGTGAAACCGACCAAGAGTTTTTACTTCTCGGCATACTTAAATACAGTCTATTTTAATCTGAAAAGAAATAAAACAGTAAACAGCAACAACATTTGGTGAATACATTTAATCATAAAACTATGGATGTCTATTTACGACTCTTGCATGTCTGTGTAAATCAGCTGAGCACAACAGATCAATCTGGTGAAACACCTGAAATTTTAAAGGTTTTTTTTCACATGCTTACTGCTGCAATATCACAAAATCTGATTGCGTATCAGTACACGGATTCCTTGATACTTTTTTTTGAAGACTATGTACTGGCAGTTTATTATAAAAAAAAATTTTAAACGCCATATTAACACTGTTTATTAAATTTTAAGAGATAAAAGTTTTACATCAAGAAAAATTGGAAAATCTGATTTTTTTGTTTTTTTAAATGAATGAACCTAAAGAAAATTGTTCTTGAACAGATATTTAACCACAAAGATTTAGGGCTTTGATGAAACACTGTTAATACTAAAGGAGAATACAAAAAGTGATTTAACTAAAAGTGTTAATACTGAAGCACAGCAAATCTTTTCATCGACAGGAAAACAAACAAGCATCTGTACGAAGAACCTATACTCTCCCCCCATCCGTACATTATATTTTAGTCTGAACTCACACTCAATTTGTTCCCATTAGTACTCCTTAACCCCATATACCCTGCTGTTGCATGATTTGCATTTGATACTGGAACATGATTGGCTTTTATATTTAATTATATAATAATACCAACATGGTAGAACTGACCTGACAAACAGTAATTCTTAAAGCATGTACGTACTCAAATACCAGTACATTTGATGGTTTAAAATTTCATTGTTCCTACAACATAACCGAATTATTTTAAGTAAACCAAAAGAACACAATCAGGCTGTTAGTCCGAAAAATCAAAAGATTTAATGAGTGTTGAGTGCTTGGTCAGATTACACATGGCAGAGGAGCCTGCTTGTCCTTGAGCTCAGGAAAAACAGCAGGGACAAAAACTAAATACCAAATGTGTAAACAATAACTAATGGCTGAGTGAATCTTAATACACATTGTCAGATTTAAGAATATGTATGTGTGTATTCATAATATTCTGTCTGAATCATATAGACAGTTAACATACCTACTTATTTCAATGCACTGGTTTGTTAGACTGATTCTTCATTAGATAATAAGCCAAAAATTATGGTGAGACTTTTATATAACCTTTGAACCCCATTAACAGATGGTTGGTGTCTAAACCATGTGGAATAAGTCTCCTTAAATGTGTGTTTGTGTGTGTGTGTGTGTGTTTTAAAGGGCACTCAACGCCTTGCTGGACAGCCTGCACTTAGAGACAGGCACTGCTTAGAGAGGTCGGTTTGTAGTAGACGTTAAACAGCAGAGATGTTCAACACAAGGAATGCGCACACTCGCCTGGGACGATGCTTCTCATTTACCCAGGGACAAACTGTAAAACAGTGAATACAATCATCATTATCATGTCATTTAAGGTTACACAGTGAAATTACTTTGCTAACTATTTTTTTTTGTTTGAATCTAAGTACTAAAAAATATTTTTTTTAAAAACTTAATTGATATGTGATTGTTATTGTGACAATCAGAAACACTAAGCATTATCAGTTTTTTT
>JAOVVB010000023.1:1875772-1892574 GCA_028570985.1 Heterobranchus longifilis | reverse complement strand
GCAGAAATCCAACCCAGACCCTGGAGATAGCGAGTCCACTGTGCTAACCAATACGCCACCTTGGGATTAATTATTTTTTCCTAAACATCACTCACAGACATGGCTTTTACACGCCTGTTAGCGGCCATAATTGCAATTGGAATAGTGAACATATGGTGCTTGAGGCTGTGACACCACTCCACAGAACACAAGCTTCATAAAAATACACTAAGATTGCCTGATTGAAACACCTGAATTCAATTATTAACAGGTTTGGCCAAAAGTATTTGCAAGTATTTTCATAGTTTCAATCAGGCCCCTTACCGCCACTGAAGGACAATTTTAATGCTTCAGCATACCAAGACTTAGACAATGCTATGCTTCCAACTTTGTGGCAACAGTTTGGGAAAGGCCCTTTTCTATTCCAACATGACTGTGTGCACAAAGCGAGGATTTAAAGACATGGTTTGATAAGTTCGGTGTGGAAGAACTCGACTGATCCGCACAGAGCCCTGACCTCAACCCCACTGAGCACCTTTGGGATGAACTGGAACAGAGATTGCGAGCCAGGCCTAACATCAGTGCCTGACCTCATAAATTTACTACAGAATGAATGGGCACGAATGCTCACAGAAACACTCAAAAATCTTGTGGACAGCCTTCCATGGGGAGTGGAAGCTGTTATAGCTGCAAAACCAACTGGGGGACCGACTCCATATTAAGTATATGTATTTGGATAAAATGTAATTGCAGGTTTGGACTAATACTTTTGTTCTTATTCAGCAAGTCCCTGACTTCCGAGCATTCGCGTTACGAATTTCCGCAGATACGAACGGGCCATGTTTCTAAGACGATTTGTAGATGCGAACAAATCGTCGAAGTAGCTCATGTATTGTACAAAAAAAAAATCAACACTGCAGTGCACCAGATACCAATATTTAATATTTTCAGTGTGTAAGTAAATATATAAAAAGTCTGGTGTATTGTATGTGGGGAAAATAGATCTGAGAAAAAAAATGGCGTCCGCAGTAAACACGGTCCTTCCTGGGTTGAATTTAAACAAGGTCAGCTGACTCGTTAGGTATGTTTAAAAAGGCTTACATGCGGTTACAGTTTCTTTCCCACATGGAATTTATTGGAAAAGGGGACAGATGCACCGCTCAGGTTTAGCCAAGTGGATCGGTATGCTTTACAGTGCTCTATATTCATGTCAAAGGTGCACAAGATTAACTTCGTAAGACTTACTGTAAGAACAAATCCAACTTACGAACGTGCTCCAGGAATGGAACTCTGTTCCTAAGTCTTGAACTTTCTGTAGTATATATTAGAGGTGTTTAAAAAAATAAATAAAGACAGTTCTCAATATTACTTGAGATGCTTATTTATTGACAGAATGAATTTTATTAACATTTATTTACAAAATAAATCTTATTGACATTTATTGGCGGAATGAATAAAATTTCAACAACAAAAAACAGTCTACAGCATGATTTGTACAACTTCCTTGTCGTCGTTCCACCTTTATCGTGCTTACGTCATAAGGAGGCGCCCAAAGAGCACGCTACCGGTCGCGTTTTTATGACGTGTCACATCCTGTTTGGGTTCCAACGTTCCAGTCATGGCGGAGTTAAACCGCCAGCTTCAGGAATACTTAGCGCAGTCTAAAAGCGGGGCGAAGACAATCTCGCAGTCGAGCTCCAGCACTACCGTGAACATCGACGAAGCCGACAGTAATGTACCGGGCAGCTGGTTCGGTCGCTGGTCGAGTCCGTTCTCAGGTCGCGGCGGCTCGTCCACAGGCCCGAGCTCGAGCAGCGGCTTTTCCTGGCCGTGGTCTGCGGAACCCGATCCGTGTCTGCCGGGCATCAGTCGGTCTCAGCGGCTGGTCGCGTTCGGGGTGTGTCTCATGTTCTCGGCGCTGTGTTTCGGACTCTCGGCGGTGTACGCCCCGCTGCTGCTGCTCAAAGCGCGGAAGTTCGCTCTGCTCTGGTCGCTCGGCTCGCTGTTCGCGCTGACCGGCGCCGCCATCCTGCGCGGCCCGAGCCGCATGATCGCCGCCCCGTCCCCGGGGGCCGTGCTGTACCTGTGCGCGCTGGGGGCGACGCTGTACGCCGCGCTGGGGCTCCACAGCACCACGCTCACGGCGCTCGGGGCCATCGTGCAGATCGGCGCTATCGTGGGCTACCTGGTGGCTCTGGTGCCCGGCGGCAGCGCGGGAATGAGGTTCGTCGGAGGGATGGCTGCATCGGCCATCAAAAGGACAGTGACTGGAAAAACCATGCCCATATGAACACACACACACACACACACTTACAGGACTAAATAATACACTAATGTGCGGGAGCAGGAGGAGTGTGTTTATCATAGTAGTAAATATTATTGGGCAGGTCGGTGTTTCAGATTGTTTGACTGTGAATCAAGGACCAAAGCAGAACTTATTGCACATCTAAGTGATTTTGTAACTTTGTAAATAGTCTTGGAGATTTGCTCTGAATGAATAAAACTGAGGAAAAGTATGTACACCCTGTTGGTACAGTCTTTCTTTTCGATACATTTAGATTTTTAAATCAGACACATTAAAACCTGGACAATAACAAACACTGCTGACACACACACACACACTATGTTGCACATCCTGATTTTTTCCATTTTATTTATTTTTTCTATTGTAACTGTCAATTGTAAATTTGTACGTGGACCCCATTTTGAAAAAAAAATAAATCTGATAAAAAAAATTTAAATTTCCCTATTGCAGTAAATTCCTTCTATCTTTCCGTCTTTCCACTCTACCCCATGTCTTTATCTTCTTAGGTCATAAACAGACCGTATAAACATTTCACACTGTGTACGATCCCGTGTGTGACAAATAAAATGAGAATTTAAATTCATTCTGGTGAAAAGAAACCGCTGATTGCTGAATTGTAGACACAAGACCAACTGAATTCTGCTTAAAATGATTGATGGTGTTAATGCTTGTTTAGGAGGACGCCAGTAGATCTTCCGATCAGGCTTTCATTTCATACTCATGACCTCCTTCAGGTGAAAAACACACAAAAAAAAACAATGTAAAACATTTAGGGATGTGCTGTTACAGGAGAACAATCTATCACAGGGTGAGGTTGTGCAGCCTGATGTTAATCCCATGATGACGGAACAGTGGTTTGATTCTTCTGTACCACTGAAATAATTAAAAGCATAACGAGCACTTTCTAACCACATAAATCTGTAATACATCAGTGTAACTATCATTAGTTCCTGTCTGTACATTATAATAGTTAAAATGGTCTTACCATCCGCCATTTAATAATAAAACTATAAAATGTAAAATACTCTGATATCCCCGGAGGCTTAGGTACGAGGCAGGGCACAACCTGGACAGGATGCCAATCCATCGTAGGGCACACACACACACCCCCATTCACACACTATGGGCGTTTCTCAAATTGGCAATTAGCCTAACCTGCATATCTTTGGACTGTGAGAGGAAACCGGAGTACCCGGAGGAAACCCACCAACTCGCTATTTACTGTATATAAAATATAGCTGATCGACGTAATGTCATATTTGTACACAATTCTTGTATTGTATAATATTTTGCAAAGGAAGTGTTAAAATTAATTTGTTGCTTGAAAAGAAATTAAAAAACCTGATTGTTTTCCCATGGGAGTTCATTGCTAATAACTATCCAGATGTGATCACTTTAATCCTGTGCTTTTAAGACGACTAGACTGAATGAGTAACTGACTTAATGTATTATTAAATTTACTAATAATAAATTCTATTGTGAAAATTATTTCCACCCCTATTTTTTTTTTTCAATATTGAAAATGCACTAATTTAAACCTGTGTTCAAACCATTTCTGAAAATAATTGTAATTGTGTAAAATGTGAAAGAACGGTAATGACAACTGATTTGATATAAATCTTGCACAAACTTCTATTGCCATCTCATACAAAAACTCACAAAACAATATGACAACTTTTTTTTTTTTTTTTGACAAACTGTACACTTTGAAACAAAGTCAGTTAGCCTCAGCGGTCGGGCTGTTGTCAGAATTCTTTTCTCCGTTATTATTTTTACATAAAATTATAGGACAGGCTGTGTCACGTTTTTTAAAGTCCGTCCGTTCATTTGTCCCTCGTTTTCAGTTGCTGGATTGGAAGTGTGGAACAAGGCGAGTTTTTGAAGCTGTTCGAGCCAGTCCTGTGAACGTCAGCGTTGATGACTGCAGTCAGAATCGAGTGAGAAACACTCTCTCTATAGTGCGCACTGCCGGGTATTTGGGGAAGGAGCGGTCAAAAAAAATAAAAAATAAAGAAAAAAAATCCCCCACACGAAGTGAAAGCTGTGAGCGAAGTCTCTCATGTCCGTGATGTTCGTGAGTGTCCAAGTGTTTCTGATTCAGGTCGGCCTGAGCAGGTCGCAGCGTACGGGCTTCAGCCGGGCTCGTGTTCCTATGAGAGCCGCTGCCACCTCAGGACCGACTGGTGAAAACAGTGTGAACGGGCATCACTGAGCAGATTCGCTTGTCTCGTTTGGTCCTTTTGTTTTTAATCCAGTGTCCGGGTGTAGCTCCGCCTACCGGCCCCGGCCTCCTCTGAGTCCACGGCCACCTCGAACCCACCCTCCTCTACCGCCCCTGGATGGAGGAGGAGGACCGTACCCGCCGTCGTCACGTGGAGGAGGTCGACCTGTACAGAGGAGGTGGTTTTTTTTGTTTTTTTTTTAAACGTGTGAGAAAATGTCAAAATGTAAGCAAATAAAAAATTTTTAAATTAGCATGAGGTTATGACATTGTAAAACTTTTTTCCATAACTTGTGTTATCGATGTACCCTCTGGCGTCTTACCTGCCCCTCGTTCATCAGGTCCGGCTCCGGGCGAGTCCATGTCTCCTGTGCCCGGGCCGTCGTGCCAGGGACGCTTGCGAGGTGGAAGCGAGGCCATGTCCATGCCCTGTAGAGAGGAAGAGCGCTCCCTATTGACCGTAGACGGGCTGTCGTGCATGCTGTGGTCGCCTCTCTGACCGTCCCGGTAGCCGTCGTGACCTGCACACACACACACACACACACACACAGTGTCTTCATTATACACTTCCTTTCTAAAGTGTTGGATATTCAGCATGTTCAGCTTCACATTCACACTATCTGCCGGCCCCCTCCCACCCCAAACTGTTTCTCTCTCGCTCTCTTTTTTTTTTTTTTTTTGCTTTGGTTTACTGTGGCTCTACCTGAGTCTCGCCCTCCCTCCCAACCCTCCTGGTTTCTTCCTCCTTCGTAGTGAGATGTAAACTCCTCAGGAGTTGGCAGAAGCCCTTTTCTTCCTACACCACCTATGGGATATGACATGTTCAAACTCATGCTGATTGGACGGACTCTCAGTGTGTGTGTGTGTGTGTGTGTGCGCGCGTGGCTGAAGAAATGACGTGATTTTCAGTCGAACCTCCACGCGGTGGTCCTCCGCGCGGCCTCCCTCTTCCCCCGTTCCCCCAGCCCTGTCCCATCTCGTCCTGAGAGTCGAAGTTCTCGTCTCCTCCGTACTCGTCCTGATAACCACCTCGGCCTCCGCGTCCGCTCATTCCGCCTCGCCTAAAACTAAACAAATCCAGAGCTTCATTACAGCACTCTTTTATGATCATATTTCATCTGACTAAGATTATTAATAAACAATATTCAGTTTTGCATTCAATTATACTTATAATTTGTTATTACACCGTACTGTACTTACGAATCGTCTGAATGTGGCGGTCGCCTCGGCCTCTGCTCGTATCCATCACCTTCATACCCGTCGTCAAACCTGCAGTCACACAATACAGTCACAGTGCTGAACATATATACATATATATATATATATATATATATATATATATAAAAATTAGACCTCAAATCAATTCTAAATCACAATACCGAACAGTTCTAGCGTTTAAAGTACAGCGGTACCTCTGCATGTTCTTAAGGTGAAATTTCATATTGTGAAACGCATCCTCCCATAGGAAATAATGTAAATGAGAATAATCAGTTCCAGCCACCCAAAGATATTACCAATTTCCAACACTTTGTTTTTATATGCAAAAACATTATTAATCAAAACATTTAGAAAAAAAAGAGACATGTAAATGAAGTAAAATATGACTGACCGCATTAAAAAACAAACTGAAAGAGGCTCCGTTTTCTTCTTGCTAACATTCTTGGTGCTCTATCTTCACTAAATCTTGCACGAAATGCCAAAAAAAGTCAAAACAAAAAGTAAACTTGCTTCGCTTGGCTTTCCACTGGGCGTAAAACAAGTTTTGAACAGCTCCCGGACGTACACGCGACTTAGCCGGCGTTTGCTTCGGTCATTTGTATGCAGAAAATGCTTTTGCGAATTCCTTGCAAAATTTCTGTTCTTAAGGCGGGGCCGTCCGTATACCAACGTACCATTGTATTTATTCAATTACTATATTTATTCAACACTGCAGACCTTTTTTCTTCTGGACGAAAATACTCTCTCTCCCTCTATAAACCTGATCATACATCGGTCATACGTAAATATTCCTAACATGACTTTTTTTTCCCCTGACAGACCTTTCATAGTCATCGTCGTGAGAAGGAAACCTCTCCTGGTTTTCCCACTGCCCTCCAGAACCTCCTCGGTGGCCCCTGGGATCTCCGTGGAAGTCCTGTCCCGGTCTCCTCCAGCCCTCTTGGTACCCCCCGTCCTCCGGCCAGTACTGAGAACCTCCGTCCGAGCCCTGGTGATCAGGTGGAGGCCCCATGTGGTGGTTCGGAGGCCCTCTGGGTCCGTCTACATAAAGCGACACAAACAGTGATGAGACAAGAAAAGCAAGAATCAGATCAGATATAAAATATGAAGTGGTTTCCCGAACATACCTTTGGCACCAGGGCCGTGCATCATCGACTGCGGGCCCGAATTCTGTCCCTGGAAAGTAGACAGAGATTAAAACCAAAACTCTTAAATTGAAACAAATTTAAGTGATTTAAAGGTCGACTTCTTACCTGGTTGAACTGTCCTCTGTTTCCTTCACCCATGTGTGGCGGCTTGCCCTGCTGCATATAGGGAGGAGGTCCTTGCATGTTACCCGGTGGCCCTTGCATATTGTTCGGGGGCCCGTGCATTCCTCCAGGAGGAGGCCCCATTCCATGCATGTTCCCCATGTTGTGATTCCTGGGCGGAGGCCCCATCATTCCTCCTGGAGGAGGCGCACCCATCATATTCCCATGAGGTGCTGGACCTCGCATGTCCTGATGCATCATTCCCCCCTGGGGTGGCCCCTGACCCCGAGGTGGAGGTCCCATCATGCCTCCTGTAGGCGGGCCTGAATTCATCGGGCCTGGTGGAGGACCCTGCATGCCCCGGGGCCCTTGTGGCATGCCATGCGGCCCCATGTTTCTGTGGGGTCCGGGGTAGCGGGGAGGTCCGTGAAGATCCGGAGGCCCCATCATGCCCTGTGGAGGAGGAGGACCCTGGTGAGGAAGAGGCCCTGGGGGGCCCATCGGATTTGGGGGGATAAAGGGGCCGGGGCCGGGCATGTTGCCTTGACCCATTGGAGGAGGCGGCCCCATGTTGGGAGGCATCTGCTGGGGTGGCCCTGACTGAGGGAAGCCCTGCGGAGGCGGTGCAATGGGGGCGCCTTGCCCAGGGAAGGATTGCATGGGGCCTGGTTGGCCTCCAGGAGGCGGCATGGTCTGATCCTGGAGCTGGGCCATTCGCTCGATCTTCAGTTGCTGCAGATGAAAAATGCACGTTATTTTATTCAATTTAAAGAAGCGAGATGGGTTTATGTCGTTCTTCTTAGTTTAAGATCTTAGATGGTTCCACATCTCAACACCCGTTTAGAGTAATGTGTATTTTAGCGCACCTCTAACAGCATGGGGTTCGTGTACTGCAGCGCGGCCATCTCCTGCTCGATCTCAGCCTGGGTCTTCTTCTTTCCATCCACCTTCTCATCCTTTCTCTCCTTAGGTGGCTCTCCTGGGACCATGGTTGGCACCTTGTTCTCCGCCCAGGCCTGAAGCATGACAAAGTAGAGATTAAATCTCACAGAATACGGTTTGAGCGAGTAACATGGTTCTTATACAAATTCAAACATAAGTTTTTTACGTTATATATTTAACGTACTTGCTGGAACTGAGCAGGAATGGGTTTTGCGTAGGGAACCTTCTTTGTTGGAGGTTTCTTCAGGTCCTTTTGCATCACCTCATCCATGCCCCAGTCCAGCCCCGGGATGCTCATCTCCGTCTCCGGTACCGTCTCTTTATCTGATGATTAAAAATCAACACTGCATTAATAACGGTTTCAAATGGCACAAAATGCAGGAATTCAAATACTGGTCAGACTGGATCCTCATCACCTCATTACCTCATTGTTTATACTTATAAATCTCAGGGAACTATTTACAGCACAGTAGAAAGTGTGTGTGTGTGTGAATTCCTTACTGGTTTGTTCCTGCTCCATGGCTGCTTTGAGCTGCTCTGGGATCCCCATGCCAGGAATGGTGGCCAGATTGTTGGGCTCATTGTCATCTAGAAGGCAGAACGCGACACTCACAGTTTAGGAGCGTTCATTTAGCTGAACAGCATTCATTTTAACTTCATAGCTATGATTCAGGGCAATGGAATACAGCGGTACCTCGGCATACGAGTGTAATGTGCTCCGGAGACGAGTTCTTAAGGCGAGATTTTGTATTGCACAACAAAAAAAAAAACACGTAAACTTGCTTTGCTTGGCTTTCTACTGATGGGAACAAGTTTTGAATGGCTCCTGGACTTAGGCGCGGCCAGCTTGCAAAATTGTATTTCTTACGGCGAAAATCTGTTGTTTGTATGTCGAGGTACCGCCGTACACTAGTAGCGCCAATTCGTAACACTTAAAGCCTTGAATTCTATTTGTGATGCCCTGATTATCAACAATCAGTGCGAATACACCCGCCGTCTCTGTGATTCACTCTCACTCACCGTACTCGACTCCGTCCTCCGACATTCCTGGTAGGAGATTCAGGTTGTACCGGTCGCGCATCTTGTCTCCGGGTCGATTTCGGGTCCAGAATTTGCTGGAGGCGATGAAAAATTATTATTTTTTGAATATGACATCAAACATGATACTTTTGTTCCACCACACAACTTTATATATATATATATATTTTTTTTTTCCATCCTTACATTTTACAGATTTCATACAAACCTGCTATAGGTGTCATTTATAATCAGATCGTTCCGCAGTTATTCTGGTTTATCCTGATCCTGCACTGATATACTACACATATACACTAAATTATTAAATATCGTGTACCTGGTGTGGTCGTTAGACCCCGAGCACAAAATGTGGCCAAGTGGATGCCAGGCCAAGCTCCAGATCATACCCTCATGGGCCATCTCCATTCCGCCGACCTCCTTCTCCACCCTGTGGATAACACACTATAAATATTACTTCTACTCTCCGATGTGTAATGAGATGTGTGTGTGTGTAAGCTTAGCTAGCAAGCTCGTACCCTGCGTTCCAGAACAGCAGAGATCCATCAGAGCCTCCGCTAGCAAAAAGACCCTCATGGATTGGGTGCCAGGCGACAGCTACGAACACACACCACGAACAGGGTCAGATAGTGCACACACACACACGCACACACACGCACACACTCACAAACATGACACGCCTCTGTTTTTTTATTTTTATCACCTGTCGCCTCCTTTTTGTGGCCCCTGAACACCTGCAGCTCTTCTTTCAGGTTGCGGATGTCGAAGAGTTTGCATAAATGGTCGCGCGACGCCGTCAGCAGCCAGTTCCCGTTCAGGTTCCACTTCACTTCCATCACTGTGTTTTTATGGGCGTGTCTGAGAAAGAAGATGATGCCAAGTCAAAGTGAGCTGCATGAGAGAGATGTTCGCTTATTATTTACTATTCATCCGTTTTCTCATTTGGTGGAATCTTAACCGGTGACAGCTCGGACATGCTGGGGATTTGAACCTACAAACTTCTGATTAGTAGCCCAAATGCTAAAGCACATTCCCACGTTTACTTGTTTTTAGTAGAGACTTCAACAAATCACATGTTTATACTTGAAGCAAAAAAAATAGTAATGAATATAGGCAAACAATTATTATATATCTTTTTTTTTTTGTAATTTCTGTTATGATGTGGAACTCATACCGTCTGGGCGTGGCCTAATATTCTAAACAGTGTTCTTGACTGACAGCCTAAGACTGTCCGACACTCATTTCACTCATGCAGAACTCGTCACAATGATGTAAAGCTGAACTGTACGACTGGGTGGCATTGCATCTCTAGGGCAGAGGGTTCGAATCCCGCCTTGGGGTCTGTGTGTTTGGAGTTTGCATGTTCTCATCATGCTTGGTGTGTTTGAACTCAATTAACCATTAGAGTCGAATACGATTCACGTCTGGTGATATTTGACTTAAAAAAAAAAATTAAAAAAACAACTCACAATGTTGCCAGACTCTGGCCAGTTTTTGGATCCCAGAACTTGATGGGCTGCTGGCTGTCTTTGCTGCCCGAGACCACCAGGCCTTTAGTGGGATGCCAGTCGACACACTTGACGTCTGCTCCGTGACCTGAAGAGCAACAAATACGTACCAGTTAAACCTTAAATGTTAATCAGATAAACAGCACACACACACACACGTTCATGGTATTAAATATGCAGGTACAGAACAAGTTGCTAGGCTGGTAAGGTGCGCGTGTGATTGATAAAGGATGTAGATGGATCTAAACATTTGTAATAAGACTAAAACTCGTTCATGAATTAATCAAATCTTAATAAAAAAAAGTTCAGTTCCTTATGGCACTGTGGTATTATACTGTCTATAGTGTATTAGAGTTAAATATGATCATAAATGGAATTGGTGAAAAAGAAAATCTGATATCCATCATCAATATCCGGGCAAAGAATGGAGGGGAAAAATAAGAACTACAATCTTTTTCTGGAAAAAACCTAGGTGTAAAATATTACACATTTATTTTAATGCATAGCAAAAAGCCACGAAAGATACCACAAAAGCAAGTGAGTGTGTGTTTAAAATAAAAGTAGCTGTGGTTTCTGTAGGTCATGCCTGGGTATTTCACATCATTTTACAAAGAAACAAAGTACAAATAATTCAGATTTTGCAAGGTTGAGTGTTGATATGAGAGAAGATGTTCTCTCTAATCAGAAGATAGATTCCATCCTGGTGTTATAATTCACACGACCGTGCCGTCCAGTGTGCCAGAACATAGAGGAAATATTTACCGTGTTAGTATTGGACACAGACAGAGGAAGCCTTCGGGCCAGATAAATAAAAAACTAAAAGTCGGTTATACTTTCATCTGAAGCCAAGCCACTTTAGATCTGTTATGTTATCGACTATTAGCATAAGGAACTGATTAGTAACGCAGTTAAGTTCATTATATTACTAAAAATACACAGTTCTCTTAATTAAATTTCACAAAACTGGTTGAGCTGATTTTTTCTGCAGCAGGAAATGCTAAACCGTTCTTAACAGTATCTAAACAGTTTTTAATGGGAAAAAACAAAAAAACCAAGTAACAACCTGAACATCCTGAGAACAAAATGTTAACGATGCGCGAGATGACAATCTGATCATTTTGTTTCATACACATTTCTATAATTTTCCTTCGATTCTGTCAAGCTGCTTTGCGACAATGAACACTGTTAAAAGCGCTATACAAATACAACTGAATTGAATGCGCGCCTTGTAACTTCTTTCGATCGTTTATTAGCACCTCGTATAAGAACAGTGAGGTCTGTCCAGGCGACAACAAAATTTTGGTACTGTATATATTTATAAAACTCTGCAGAACAGTATTATGTCTTTTAAACCAATAGACGCGCAGAATACTGTAGTACGACAAGTGTGTGAAAATAAGATGCAGCTCGTAAAAAACTTTTACATCGCAAAATTTTTAAATTGAATTTTGTACATTGATCTCTTTTTTTTAAATAAATATTTTTAAAAAAAAAAAAGGTAAAAAAAACAAAGATGTTAATGTAAAAGTATGTTTCTTTGAAAATCGAAAAGTTCTTATAATAATAATAATAATAATAATAATAATAGGTAAACCACTCCTGACTGAGATGAACAGTGTGTGTGTGGTGACCTGGAGCAAAAGTTTGTACATGTTACGCTAGACATTAAAAAATAAATAAATAAACACACACTAGCTGGGGAGATATCTAACAGGAGACCAGTGTGTATCTGTCTCGGGCAGTTCCAGAGAATTTACACCAAGGTGCAGTAAACCTGTTGTGCAAAACTGGTGATGTTGGATTATTTTGGATTCATTTAACTCAATTTTCTCTGAATGCTCATAGCCGAGTCTCTCCTGTTGCACAGAACTACAGCTCAGAGTCATTACAACACTGGAACTCAGTGCAGGACGTCAGGGCTGAGCTTGGAAATCCCAGCTCTCTTAGGAAATAGATTGTTTTACTACACACACATGCACGCACGCACACAAAATCAAGTCCAAGAAAGTGGTATTCATGATTCATACTATATCTGTCTCCTTGTTATCTAAGCGAGGCAACACCATTACGTCACAATCAACCTGCGACCTTAACGACCCCTGTGTTTTAACAAAAGGACACTTTTTTTTTCGTCCCTCTTGTCCGTTAAGCAGACTTGGAGAACCTGACATGTACATATGTATAACAGATAACGTTATTGTCACCCAATGGTTGATCAGTAATATAGCCATTTAAATCAGTCATTTAAATCATTTTTAATATGCAAAAAAAATAATTGTACAATCTTTTATAATAAATAAACATGGAAGAATATGTACTGCAACTTTATTATAAACAAGCCGCATGTAACTTAGCAATCATCAGTGACTGTGGTGATTGATTTGATTTATTTTAGTTAATATTAAAAATTTATTTCATGTATAATTTAATTTAAAATAAGAATTTAATTATATATTTCCATTATAGAAGAGTTAAACTGGATTCACTGGAACAGAATTCACAGGGTTACTACAGTTCACATCCTCACAATTCTGAGCTTAAACCAGCAACTTTTTTTTTTTTTTACTCCATTTCAGTGTCGTATACAAAAGAAGAAAATAAATCTACATTATTTCTCTTAAAAAATAAATAAATCAATTATTACTTCTACAAAACACTGCTATAACCAGCAGGTCCCGTGGACGATTCGAAATACAAAAGGTTTACACTTTAAGGAACCGCACTTATTATTATTATTTTAAATAAAGCAGTAGTGTTGAATGCAAGTGAAGATGCAAGAGCTCTCTCTCTCTCTTTCTCTGACTCGGCAACACGTTTAAAAATGGAACTTAGATAAGAACAGATTGCTATTAAGAAAACTATAGATTATTTTTATTAATTAAATATTACAGTGACCATAAAGATGTAGAATATTGGTCCATGACAAACTCAGTCAACTTCTATTTGAGAAAGTATTGTTTTTCCTTTAGTGAAGGTTATGCGCCTCAGAGAATTTAAACAGTCATTAACGCCTGGGAAGAAAAAGCTAAATTCTATTTATGATTGTTGGTGGTGTTTTTCCTCTTTACATTTGTTCTCTCAACACTGAGTGATTTCATAATTTGTTCCTCTAATTGATAAAAAAAAGAAAAAAAAGATTGTTTCATGTATGTTTTACAAAGCCAGAATGTTCAGCTTTTAAATTAATTAGCTATTAATATTAAACTTGAAAATACTACTACTACTACTACTACTACTACTAATAATAATCTGTGATTCAAGAAATAAAAAAGCAGGGTGTGGGAATTCCATAACGTTTTATCCAGGGGTTGGATAGATTAGATTAACAGTTTTTAAAGAAAAAAAAAACCCATGCATGAAAAACTATTAATACCATAATAATAATAATAATAATAATAATAATAATAAGTAATAGAAAAGATTTAACAATTAGTGAGGAGCCTGTTTAATCCGAAATTTTATTCTTGGTCAAAACATGCCATTTTTTTGGTGAACTCAAAACATCCTGTGTCGTTACTGTGGACGACAGAGAAAATAAATAGGTCGAAATGAAAAAATTAAGAAAAATCTTAAACTGAATTAAAGTTTAACAAAAGTGTGTGGCAAACATAACGAGAGCTGATGGACAGAGAACACGGCTCTTTTCGTGTAATTTTGTGTGCATTACACCACAGCGTATCCTGGTATTAAAATGAAACGCCACATGCTCATGCAAAAATGTGTAAAGCAGAAATAACTCGTCCTCCCCCTCGCCTTCTCGCACCATTGTCGTGCTTTAGCCTTCATGTTTAACACGAAAGATCAAAAGAGTAAAAGGGGATTTAAAGTTACCAATGTGACTGACAAGGCAATAATCTGCTTTGTGGAAGAAATCAAAATGCGTTTAATTACTGATTAAGAATATGATTTAAAAAAGAAAAAAAAAAAAAAAACTGGATGAAGTGAGCAGCTATTTTTGATATTATTTGAGGAAATGTCTCGTTTGTGCCGATTATCCAATAAATAACCTAATTGAGGTTGGAAGATGTTGTAATTACATTTAGTGCTGGATTCCTACAAAATAACTACAGCTGTTTTAAGGTCTTGTGGATGTTCCACAGTATTACATGGTAAAATAAATGGATGTTTATTTTTTGGCGCTTGGTTTTGCTACAAGAAAGCAATTTGAACTGTCCACACGCGCCATTATTGTAAAATAATCCAATCCAGTCCAAACACCCCTTTGTGATCGATTATTTTCCGTAAACAGCACGCTCCCGAAACTTTTTTCTTACTCTGATCGGACAGGACTTTAGACCGCTGACTTGTAAAGAGAATTTTGATAAACAAATAAATAAAGTCAATACTGAGGTCATGGTTTTACCACTTTTTTTTTTTTTATCCAACATGAATGAGTGTTATTGTTTAAATCTGAGAAACATTAAAGATTTTTATATTTTATATATATATATATATATATAAAAATAAGAAAAGAATAATCTCCATTCCGTTTCACTTTTCCTGTCTCCACACTATTCATTTTCCTCCTTTTCCCCTGTCGGCATTTTTAACATGAATAAACATTTATTTGTCTTTCATCATCATTTCTCTCAAAACGTGTCTTGTTAGAGCCATTTGTCTTATACAATTATGAAGAGATAAAGTATGTAATTAGCAGTATTTTTGTTTTGTTAGAATTAACATTTCCCCATAAATCTGACACACATGGAAGGCACTGAAGAAAAAAAAAGTTCACTGATTGCACCCATACTGTGAAATATAAATATATATATAAAAAAGAATAATCTAGCACATGGACAGAAAGTTGGAGGGCTTTATGACCCTGCGGTTAATCACACCCAGAGGTGATGAGGTGCAGAAATGTGTGGATTTAGTGCAGATTTATTTGATGTGTCCAACATTCGAGTGAGTGTGTTGCTCTTTTTTCCTTTTTTTTTGTGCGTGTGTGTTTGTGTCTTCAGGTCAGTCATAAAACGTACCTCTGAGTATTCTCTCCTCGTGGCAGCGCAGAAAGTCCCAGATGCGCACAGTTCCATCATCTGAGCAAGTGGCAAATTTATTATCCGTAGGAGAGAAACTGAAGACATAGCAGGGAAAGAATCAATAGTGAAGATTACAAAAGGCAGCTCTTTGTGGGATTGAGACACGCCCGGGTTTCTGTGAGAGGGGGCTTTCTCTAGTAAGTAAGGGTGTCGGAGTTAAACTGGGAGAAATCGGATTCTCATTTAGGCAGCGTATTGGAACGGCAAGACGCTACAACACTCAGTTTGTCCATCAAATCCACAAGTACAGCATTAAAGGAAGCAGAGGAACCAAGTGTTTTAAAGCAAAAAAAAAAACCCCACATACATCTTTATTCACAGATAAGGAAAGATCTTGGGTAATTACTAATTATTTTTTGTTTTGGCTACCTTGCTAAGGCACCAAGCAATTCTAGATAGGTTACAAGTCACATGACTAAACTACATGTCAAGTATGGTAAGATGTTAGGGTTTCTCTTGCTAGTGCTAATTTCTAAAAGAGAGAACACACAACCAAGCAATCTAATAGATAATATAGATAATGCAGAGAGCCAAAGTACGAACACTGCTAATAATAATCATTTAAAACATTCACCCGTGTTTAGGAGACGAAACAAAAACCACCCAGAATGTTAGTGCAACAGAAAACAGCAAGGAAACTATCCGGGGTATGATCACAAGATGATGGCCAGGTTGTCTGGCCAAAAAAAAAAAAAAAAAAAAAAAAGTGTCATGTCTTAAAAGGGCCAAATTATTGCCTACATCAAGCAAAGAAAACCATATAAGGTGACACTGGAAACTCCTGGAACCGACATCAAAACCTGAAACCTGTAAGGATTGAGCTGAACCCCTTTTCAGGGGGGCTGCAAGTTGCCTGCATCAATGCAAAAAATTAATAAATGAATAATAATGGGCAGTAAAAACGAAGAGGAAGTAGAAAGTAAAAAGCATTTCCGCACACACAATGTGATGAGGACTCACAGGATTTGGACTAAACAGCTGCGAGTCCATAAGAAAACCACTCGTTAGTGAGACTCATCGGGGAAAAAAGGGCTTCAGTTAGCTAGTGAGGCATGAAGATTGGCGATGGAATAAGGTCATGTGACTCGTCTGATGAGTCCATATTGAGCCTAATCCAGAGTGATGGGCGTGTCAGAGTAAGAAGGGAAGCGCATGAAGTGATGCTCCCATCATGCATAGTGTCCACTGTACAAGCCGCTGGAGACAGTGTTATGATCTGGGGTTGATCAGTCGCTCAAGTCTAGACTTAGCAACGTTATGTGGCAATAAAATGAAGTCAGCTGACCACCTGAATGTACTGAA
>JAOVVB010000023.1:1860178-1875754 GCA_028570985.1 Heterobranchus longifilis | reverse complement strand
CAACGTTATGTGGCAATAAAATGAAGTCAGCTGACCACCTGAATGTACTGAATCACCAGGTTATCACATCTATGGAGACTTTACTTCTTCCCTGATGGCACAAACATATTCTAGGACTTCCAGAATGTGAACCGTTTTCACACATGAACCCGACATCACATTGTGTGCAGTGATCAAAGCTAAAGGTGGTTCAAGCACATAATACAGTAGTTTTTATTTTTTAAATTTTTAAGGGGGTTGGAAAGTAGTGTATTATCTACAGAGACCACAACTCCACACTTCTTGCTTTAGGTACAGTAAAATAAATAAAATCAATCAAAGCTAAAGGTGGTCCAATTACTTATTAGAATTGTAATTAAACAATTTTCTTTGGTGGCAGGCAGCATACTATCCACAGAGACTACAACTTCTCTTTTTTCTTGCAGGCCGAGGTTGATGGATTTGTACATTCAACTACATAAAGTCAGCATGAAATGATGAAGCCTTGCTCCCCTTTGCTAAGGTTTTTTTTTTTTTTACCCCAATATTACCCAGATGGCCAGGTTGTACTCATTGTAGTAAACAACTGGCAACCAGGAAGCATGAGGGTCTCTGACTGTTTAATGATGAATATGGAAACGGGAGATCTTTGGACGGCGGGCCGATCGCTTTTCTACTGCACCACTCTTTAGTTAGTCCTGAGGTGAACCCTAACCAATGTTAAAATGTGAATTACACTTTAATTTGGGGGAAAACAAAACAAAACCAGGAAGTGTAGATATTGCAGCAACTGGACAAAAATAATCATACAGTCATTAATGAATGTAGGAAACATGCACTCTATATGGATTTCCTATTTAGGTATAATTGAGGTCCTGGGCTTAGGTGGTTTGCTCTGCATCCTTTTGCTTTTACACTTGGTCCACTTTAGGAAAATGCTGTTTTAAAATATTAAGCCGTAAACAAGAACCTATTCTGTTAGCACACTGCAGAAGCCCTTAAGATAGGAAGGGGGAGGGTTCCCGGGGGGAAAACCGGAAAAAAAGAAGGGAAAAAAAAAAACAAAAAAAAAACCCTGTTGTTATTTATGACGATGTTAAAATAGAACACTTTGTGAGACTTGGACAGGAAATTCTGTTCACTAAGCAAGCAAAATTGTATATCATAAAAACAAGCAAAGATTTCCCACTGCTCATCCAATAAACGCTGTAAATGATGAGTTTCCCCATCCCTGCTTAACCTCATATGAGTGGAATGACACGAAAAAGGGACTTTTTTTTTATAGCTCAACTCTTAAAAGTAAGAACCTAATGCTGGGCGGGGGACCATAATATCCAACTTTATTAGATCTTTTCCTCTGTGCATGTGACCTGAGAGTGAGAATGGAGTTGGAGCAGTGAGAGGTCAGGCTGTGATGCGAGCTTTACAAGCGAGAACAGTTCCCTTTCATCTTCAGTTCATCTTTATTCTAACAACCCTTTATTTATTTTAATCTTTATTAAAAAAAATAAAAATCCAGAATTAAATCTTTATTCAAAACTAAAGAGATGGTAAGTCTTGATGGTAAGGCGTGGCACGTGGCGATGGCCGGCGTTCCCGGGGGTTAAAGCAGCGGTGTGGGATGGCCCGTGTGCACGTAAAACCCCTCCACAAATAACCAGTTTTGTCCCCGTGTGTCTCACCGTGTCTAGTCTGTGGTTATAATAACCTTAGCATATAGATAAATGTGAAGTCTTTATTTAAAATGTGGAAATAAAAGTAAAATAGGAAAATTCTTTTCTGTACATTGTGCTTATGTATAGATAAATAGAGGATACATAACTCATGAGCCACAGGTGACAAATCAATGCAGTGTTGCAACAGCACACACATACACGTGTCAACAATCAAGGACATCAACATCGAGCAGCACAGGGAGAAGTGTATAAGGACGGAGGACGCCGCGGACGGGCGCCTCCTACACACGCTTCTTGGGTTAACTACAGAAAAGGGTAGATTGGGTATAGACCTGGCCTCTCTAATCGCCTCCTTGTGCGCCTGGAACATCTTGACGTTGTTCATGTTGGACTGCCAGTACTTCACGTAGCCGCCGTGGTCGGCGGTCAGCATCCACATGTCGTTGTGAGACCACGTCATTGCTCGCACCGGGCTGTCGTGAGCCTGGGAGGAGGGGAGGGGGGAAGAAAAAAAAAAAAAAAAAAAGGAGACGTCAGAGTCGGAAGCTGTTACAGCTCGTCACGTTATTAGGAGCGATGTAATATAATAGAATATAAATATAATTAAGAACTGCTTATAGACGGACTTACCTGTAAAATAGTCTCAAAGTTAAAGGTAAGGCCGTTCCACAAAGTGAACTCGCCGCTTGAGGCACCGGTTACGAGTCGCCTGCCTTCAGGGGTCCACTGTGTGTTTGTAGACAGGATGAGAAGAAAAGAAAGAAGAGAAAAGCACAGGAATGAGAGCAGCAGACTCTGGGTTAAATATAATAATACAATAGACACCTTCGTACTGATTCGATTAAAATTCTGATTCTATAAGCATCATGAATTTTTTGAATATCCCGATACGATATACGATAAACATATAGTAAATAATTCACTTCTACAACATGGGATGAAAATGTGTTGCAGGATTAGAAAGAAACTGCAATGTTTTACCGCCACAAACAGCAAGTTTTTGATTGAATAGCACTCGTGATGTTTTGAGACTGGTGTACAGTGTGTGTAACGAGTGGGCTTGAGACTAATTCGCTCACAGAGTGTGGAGAAAAGGGCAGATTGGAGGCTTTTAACGTGAGCGATTTTTGATAATGTAACACCATAAAAATGTGTTTCTGTTGCGCCACTCTGAAGCTTCTGCGCTCGGTACAGAATCTTTTATTCTCTGAGGTCAATTCTGGGTAAACATCACTGGATAAATTTTTTTTTTTTAAATTTCAAGTCACCTCATTTCAGAAACAAAATTGATGTGTCCGGCCGGCATCTCCCAAGCGCCCCCCCCCACACACCCGTCCCCTTTCACAAACATAACGCAGGCCCTGAGAGAAACTCACCCTCACTACAAACACCGGGCATTTCACTTTATTCGTGGACGTTCTGACAAACTTCGTGGTGACGGCGTTCATGGGGTTATTAAGCATCCCGACGGGAGGAACAAGCTGCAGAAACACACACACACACAGAGTGAGACAAAAAGCCTGATGACTCCAAAGGTCTGAAAACAAGCCATGACAAACCAAACCACTCACGTCGTTAAAGCAACCGGCATCAGGTTGGATGGCGCGCAGATCTCGATGATCCCGCTGCCACAGACGGTTCTGTCAGAGAAAAGGGAAAAGCATTACACGCAGTATTAAACCTCACTTTAAATTAGCTAAGAGTTATTTCATTGCATCTTTAACAGTTATGTAGGTTGGCTTGTCAAATCAGTCACATTTTTATTTGTATAGCACTTTATTACAAAGCAGAGGAAATCCTTAGAGGAACCAGACACAAGGTGGGAAGGAAATAAATCCCTACTAGAACTATTTTCTGAGGTAAAAAAATTCGCAAATCGTACAAAAGGAAATTGTAGTTGATGTAATGTCCACTTTGTTGAAGAAATCAATCATTTCCAACTAATCCAGGTTTTGTCAATAAAGAGTCAAACAGTCACGAGTTTCAGATCAGTCAAATTTAACTAGACTTATTTCAGATGCACATTTTCCTTTTTATATACATCATATATCAAATACATCACATCATATACGTATATGACTATGGCAGCTCTGGTTACCTCGAGGTATCTGATGACGGACGGGTTGTAGTCGATGGTCTTGCGGTTCACAGCTTTCCTCATGCGCTTGCCGTCGAAGGTGAGCTGCTGCATGGCTTGCTGCTGCGCAAAGTCCGGCCTCTTGTAGAAGAGCTGCCGGGGCGCCTGGTGCTGGAACCGAGGCATGTGGAAGAAGCGCGGCGGAGAGCCGATGTCCGTCGCCATGATGCTGCTCCTTCAGTCACACCTGTAGACGAGGAAGAACGATCAGACGCTGGATGTAACAAAGACCCCAAAGTTGTACAACAACCTGAATCAGTTTCACTTTCATTTGTATAGGACTTTGTCACGAAGCCATTTTACAGGAATAAAAATTCTGAATAAAATTTTTAAACATTTATGCCTATTGAGCCAACCAGAGGAAAGAAAAACTCCCTTAGACAAAACATGAAGAAACCCTGAGAGGAACCAGACACAAGGAATCCTTCATTAGGGATGGAATGGAACGACGTAAATACCTCCTACAAACTATGTTCTGAGGTACATAAAAAATAAAAAAAAGCACAAATTGTAAAAAAGGAAATTTTAGTTTGTGTAACGTCCACTTTGCTGACCAATAAAACATTTTTTTGTGGATAGTCACAAGGTGATGAGTTTCAGATCAGTCACATTTAACTCGTTTTAACTCTGATGCACATTTTCCTTTAAATCTCAGGCACATGAATAATAAGAGAATAATCTCCGTCTTCCTCATAGAAACCCAGGGTTCAAACCCCAGTCATGGGGAGCACAAGTTAGTGCTGGAATAAAATGGGGAGGGTCGTGTCCAGAAGGGCATCAGATGTAAAACTGGGCAATAAATAAATAAATAAATAAATAAAAATTGGAAAACGCATGAACAACAACAAAAAGAACGACATTCCTTTAAGATCTGAATTTCATCATCAAAATCACAGTTGATCAATTTCCTCTTTGCTCACAGACACATGATGTACAATAAACCCATGACGGTTAGCTTTAATAAGAAACGCTAACAGTTCAAGAAAAGTGAAGTTATTTGCAATTAGGGCTGAAGACAACAATAAAAATGAGTTTAATGAAAACACAGGTTTCAAAGATCTAATGATCTGATCTAAATTCCCAAACTCTGAAGTGTTGTTCGCCAATTAGGGGGGGGGAAGAAAAAAAAAAAAGAAAAGACCAAAAAAAATTTAATAATAATCAATAAAAGTTCAGCAGGAGGAGTGAAATGATACGGCTGCTCGCGAAATCAAAAGTTTTAGCAGTTTGCTTCAGATTGTACAAGATACAGACATGTAATTTTTTAAATACTGACAGTACAGTTGGCTATTTTGAGGGGGAAAAAACTTGTTACATTTTTTGACTAATCACAGATGAACATGATTGAGTTCCACGCGCTGCACAGTTACACTAAACACCGCGTAAGAACCCAACATCGACACCTTCACAATAAATAAACCCTTTTCTTTACAAATGATTGTTGTACAGGACCAGTGTTAGATCTCAACATCATACATGATCATTAGAGCCTTCTTCAGTTCACACCAATAATTTTAATTCACACAGTTTAGGATGATAAAGCACTAGGCGTCATAATGAAGGTGAAGTTGTGCTTTAATAACATTTGTAAAGTTTTGTAAGGTTAAACCCACACACTTGAAATATGAGGCGATGAATGAGTGAATCTTAAAATAAAACAAAAACCGGATGTAAAATGTGTGCGCTAGACATCGAAATATTATATATTAAAAACAGTGCTGTGATTTACAAACATGAAACTTGGATATTTAAAGAGATTCATCTGAATGCTTAAAGAAAGTTAAAAGAAAAAATCACTAGATGGATGCGAACACACCGCTGCAGATTACATTCCCAGAGCAGAGAAAAGTGTGTTCAGGAAGCATCGAGTCACTCTTTCTATACCACACATCATTTATAACCGGCATTACATCAGGACATGTGATGAAAGGGGACACGCTCTGTATCTGACACGCGATTCATCACAACCACCAGCAGCCCCAGTAACACATCAGACACCATTACGACACACAGCGGTGTGTTAATTACATACAAAGACACCATATAGTACATAAAGCACAACTGAATTTAACTTTAACTCTAAAACATGGTAAATTTGGTATAAAATGACATGTATGAAGACAGTTTCTTTTATATGCATTACATGCACAATATACATTTTTGCATGTAGTGTTATTGGAATGTTCTCTGGCCGTTTGTTGTCAGGGATAAAATTTTTTTTAACAATCAATGTTTCATATTTAAGCTAATGTTTAGTGGGACGGGTATGAAAAACTACGGACAATGAGTAGAATGACGTACATTTTGGCCAAAGAAATCATAAAAAACTAGCAATATGTGAAATTTTTTTTCTTCTCCAATTTGTAGACAGATATTTAAAAGGAACTACTCAGGTTTCTTTTGTGAAC
Organism: Heterobranchus longifilis; assembly: GCA_028570985.1. NCBI lineage: Eukaryota > Metazoa > Chordata > Actinopteri > Siluriformes > Clariidae > Heterobranchus > Heterobranchus longifilis. The sequence goes on along the minus strand of JAOVVB010000023.1, from coordinate 1,869,554 downwards.
TGATATAAATACTCCCAGAAGCATTCCAAATAGACAAAAAATAGATAAAAAAAAAAAAAAACTTACAAATAAGTAAATAAATAAATAATCCTTGCTCTCTAGGTTCAGATTTTTCTCCTTCCAGTAAGCATTTCCAAACACAAGCGCACTGCAGCCCCTAATCAACAACTGATGGCTCCATATCCGCCATCCGAGCATCAACTACAATCTCTAGTTTGCTACTTTACATGTGCCGGCTCATAAAACACTAAAATGTGTATTTAATTTTGCTTACATATAAAAATGACGTAAATGTATTTACGCGGCCAAATGTTTCAGTGATGACCAAAATATTTTAGTTAAAACAATTGGCGAATCCCCTCAAAAGGAACATTTATAATAGTAAACCTTAACATGGACATTTCACTAAAAATTTCCCCAAATCGTCCTAGACCATGTGACCAGACCCATGTGATCATAAATTATTGTAATACACGGCTGACAGTACTGAGAAGAAATAGATGCGAGCAAATAGACCAGATTTAGATGGAAAAAGATTTAAAAAATAATAATAATAAAGCAGCACCAGTCAGTCTGTAATCAGTCTGAGTTCACAGAGGAGAGCAGAGTGAAAACGTCCATCGTATCATTTTCATGCATTTTGCTTATGTTTGCATAAATTAACTTCTGGTTCTGTGCTGCAGGTCATGTAAATTAAGTCTGCAGTGTATTTTTGTACCTTAACAGTTCCACAAACTGATGGCGCATTTTATGTTATTTGCAAAAGTGAGTAAAATAAACAAATAAATAAATTCATAACCAAAATCTTTTATGCATTTTCCAGGAAACCCTTCCTCATATACTTTATATGACTCTTTAGGGCCCAAGCACTATGACATCAGCCCCATTGTGTCATAGTGTGTGAAGGGCACCATTGCTTTTCTAAGGATTATTATTATTTTATTTCGCTTTTTCAGTTATCCGGCGTCACAGTACACTCAAAAACTCATGACAATTAGCACACAGGTTTTAATCGGCTGCCATCAGGACGCGAGGCTCGGGGCGTTCAGAGGAGATTTTACTGCATAACTCACACACGTGCACGTATACATGTGAAACTCTGTACGCTTCAAGATCTGACTGAGCTGAACAATTTTCACTGAGCAAGTCATGGGCTCTATTCCACACAAAGTCATGTAAATTATAATGTATTTTTACAGAAATTAATGGATTTTGATATACTCCTAGGAGATTTATACAATCACCACATATGATCGAGGTCTTAACATGATCAAAAATCATAGGTTGCCGATGGTGCAGGTGCTTGAGCGAATTAAAAAAAACAGCGCTCTCTCTCTATATATATATATATCTGATCTTTTATTAAATTATGCTTTTCATCCCACTACAATGACGCATAAAAAAAAAAAACTTTGACACATGCTGCTCCTAAAATAAATAAAATGAAACTAAGTCTGTGCACTGCTTCGAATACTTTCCTAGAACATCATATTCCAAAGTGTCTTATCTATTAAATCGTGTGTGTTACGTGACAGAAATACAGTTTGTGCAAAACCTGATTAAGCAACGAAACACTAAGATTTAATCCTCCTAGATATGCCTCGTAAAAGCTTACGTTCTGAGCGTTAGAAATAGAAAATAAATAACAGATTTTATTTGGGGTAAGAAATATAAAGGGGAAATGCTCTGTTATTATGAATGATTCTGCTAATTTACCACATGGTAGAGGCATTTCCAAAGTAGGTGTGGCATATATATATTTTTTAATAAAAGGTCCATTTTTTCATTTTCCAAATGAATATACAACATTATATTAATACGCAAATTATCATGCAAAATCTGATATCAATTACCAGATTATTTTGTGCACTAATACAGAGTCAGCCATAAAAATGTAACACTTCAGGAAAAGAAAAACTGTGACGTATATATTATATTAATATAATAATCATAATATTCTCATAATGTATAGTAATAAATTTAGTATTAAAATATGTATATGTATACAAGTTTTTCTTCTCCTGAAGTGTGTAAAGAATTTTTTGGCCGAGCCTCTATTTTGAAATGTTAAATACAAAAATGCCGTGTTTAAATAAATACAGTGTGTCCATAAAGTGTTCACACACACGGGAAAGGGAGACTTATTTCCATCCTCTACATAATGCCTTTTTGATTTTTTTTTTTTCTAAGTGAACTTGTTTTTACACATCTGGTGTCGTCCATGCGATTGTTTAATTAAGATAATTTCCCCAATGCATTGAGACCACTGGGACACACTGCTGTGTTGAGGTTATTTCACTTCTTTCCATTCTCCTGACATGCTGCACTAGTTCAAGAACAAAAATAAAATATATAAACATCCAGTTTATACTCTTAAACGAGCTCAAGGTGTCTCACACACACGTACACTTCTAGATCTCATTCAGCATGTCATAGGCTCTATTCCACACAAAGTTGTGTATATTAATTACTTTTTTTCTTTTAACGCACCTAGTGGATTTTAATATACTCCTCTGAGATTTATACGATTGCTACACACACAAACAAGCTTAAGGTATCTAGAATTGTATACTTCTGTACTTTTCTTAACTGTTATTAATAACTAATACCCCACACAACAATCATCTTAAAACCTCTTCTGGATTTTCTAGATTATTAAACATTTTTAAATGTGATGAAACCATCTCAAAATGGCTTCAGGACGAAATTCATGTTAACATGGACAGATCTAATCACACAGCAGACAAACAGTCTGCATTTCGAGCAACAAATGTAAACTCTGGCTAGTTTGGAAATGAAAAAACAAACTGAACATTACGGTCATAAACAGTTTTAGATTCATGCAATCTAAAGTTGCGTAATAAATTATCACACCTCCTGACACCTACTTTTTGCATTGCTGTTGCCGGTCTCTATAGCGCCTCCAGACTAATGTCAGGTGCTGATTTTGTTCTGAGATCAGTCCTGTATTATAGCCGTAAATCCAGGCTAATTAGCACCGGTGGCCGCCCGAGATTGTCGTGGCCTGTGTTTTATTATTCTTATTTAACTGTTAATCTATTTTCCCCTTGCAGGCTCTTTTTAATGTTATTAGTTAATGTTAATAGCAACACTGCACTGTGACCAGTCTTACTGGCAACTTTTAGGGCAGAATGTTGCCTTGCATGCTGTTTAACAAAAGAGTTCAACTCGCCTTACATAATTAAAGAACTCCGATAACCCTTACACATACATGATCATTCAAAGATCAAGCACTTAAACAAAAAATGATTAAATTTCAGCTGGATTATGATAAAGCTCAGTTCTAGTTGCACTTTTAACGCAAGTTTCTAACTAATAACACATTGGAGAAATCTGTGACAGGCACAGCTTTTATCCTGTACAGGGTCACGTGAGGCCTGGAACCAATCCCAGGGGACACGCGACACATCCTGGACGGGGTATCAGTCCATCACATTCACTGTACTACAGGGAATTTAAGAACGCCAATTAACCTAATCTGCATGTCTTTGGACTGTGGGAGGAAACCCACTAAGCACAGGGAGAACATGTGAACATTTCAATTGGAGTTGCAGGTCATGACGATAACCAGAATGTCAGCAAAAAGTTTTAAATAGAGCCCAAGCTCATTAACACATTGTGTGATCCACACTTTGAACATTTCCATACTGTATATATACACTGTATATTTTAATTACATGGAGCATGTTTAAAAGATCACAGTTCTACCTTTTATCACAGTTCAGGACTGCAACTCGAACAAGCATAATACAAAACCTTTCTTTATCATGAACGTAACAGTGCAGAACTCAACATCGTCTTTATTATTCTTTTTTTTTTTAACTAATATGCTGGAAAAACTTAAAATATTTATTCAAAATATTTTTAATATTTCCAAATATTTAAAAACACAAAGCATTAAAACCTTCAGAGGAAAAGAAAAGCACTGTGACCATGATGATGTGTAATATAAACACAGCACATTCAGGAGCACCAGATTAAACTCACACTGCATTATTAAAAAACAAAAAAATGCATTTCATTTTGCACGGGGAACATTTAAACACATCGGAAAGATAAAAAGAAATATAAAAAAACAATCACTGACGCTGGTTTGAGGTCCAGGAGTGAAACAAACAGCTCCACTAGTGTGTATCCAGGGTTAACCGGACATTCTCACGACTTTTGGGCACTGAATGAAAAGCGAAGGGTGCGTACTGCTGATAAACTATACATTTTGGCAAGACAGTTCATGCACACAGCACGCCAAACTCATCTCTGATTAACATCTTAAAAAGGGATTTCACACACTGAATGTTTTGGCTAAAAGTCAAATAAACCCCTTTAAAGTTAATTTCATATTTGGAAGTGTGAATGATGGGATTGTACTCTGTGCTACCTAGTGAGCTTACAGTTTGATGATCAAAAATGAAGATTTTTTTTTATAAATATATTGAACAAAGAAAATATGCAGAAATATATTTTATTTATTAAACGCTCAAGTAAACTTTGTGGTATTACCATGTTTTTTACCATAAAAAACACTAACCAAACACTTTTCTTCTAGACTTTGTACAGTCATCTATTCATATGCACCCTCCCAAACCCGCAAGTCTCACGTGAACCTCTTAACGCAAGAAATCAGAGGTTCTGAGTTTAAAAGAGAGAGCTGCAGCAGGATGCATTCTAGGAACCTGACTCTGGCATCTGCATCAATGGCTACGTTCACATTACAAGTCATGTTGTTTAATTCAGATTAAATCAGATGTGCCGGTTCACATTCATAGGTGACTTTTATAAAAGACGTTTTATTGTGAAAAACGGCACACACGTGTACATCGCTAAGTTTTTACTCATGCTGTCTGAACTAAAACACGCCATGAGCTCGTGCGACCGCTCGTTTGTTTCAAATGATGGATGCTGAGCCACTGTCTCCACTACTTCTATCCGTGACTTCGTTAAAAGTTATGAGAAAAGAAAAGGTGGTCAACAGTTAAACTGACGGTTACTCTTTATGCTCGAGAGCTCAGAAAGACCACCTGCTAAATTCTTGTGGAAAAACTACAGCATCTACTAACAGAAATAAACACAATCAGTAGAAAAACATTTAAAAGTGTTTCAAAGCAGAAATTTCTCTTAAGCCTGTGGTTTTTACTCGTGTGCAATTAACTTGATTAAGTTAAATTAACAAGTTTGAACCTGATTAACGAAAAACATGGAAAACTCCATGCATTACAGATACAGTTTAGGTGTGTAGCATTAAAAAGAGTCAAAGATGGATTTGTGGATTTTTTGGACCCTCTAAGACAGGCCCGGACCCTGATGCTTTTCTGATAAATGAGAATACACCAATGATCTAACACTTTTTTCTGTCCTCAAGGTGGGCGGTAATAATAATAAAAAAAAAAGCAGCAATGTTACTTCTTGAATTTTAATTCAGTACCCCTGCTCTAAGACTTCATATGAAATTATAATACACACCTTTAGAGAAAACTTGCATAAAACAAACGACTGGACGTTTTTTCTTTCTTGGCGCATTTATTTTGGAGGGATCGGTCATGGTGCACAAATCGTTCTATATAGAATTTAATTCTTTTCTTTTTTTTACTTAAAAAATTACACATTTACTGCAATAGTTTAAGTGGGGAAAGGGTAAATAAAAGAAAATAGCAGAATACATTTTTAAACACTAAGTGAACCTAAACTTAAACTGAACCTGCTGAACAAACGAGATTTCTTCGATTTAAGTCTCAAGTGTGTGTGCGCTTCTATAGATACTTACATAGTTAAATCAAGTCCTATTAAACTAAAAATACAATACATATAGCAAATTAATACATTTACACATTATTTCAGATTTGAAACTGAAAACACGCCTTACTTTTAATTCATTAGAACTACAAATAATATAATAAATATAATACAGAAACACAATAATTAATACATTTGACAATAAGATTAAATCTCTCTTTACACTACTTTACACGTGTAGTGATTGATTTTTAAACTCCATGCTAGCTAAGCTACAGTTAGCATCACTAACACCGGCTGAGAGCTAGCAAAGAAAACCTTCCAGTTAGATCACTATACGACACACACAGCCGTGGAATTCACTTTAGTTCACATTAATTATTTCATTGTCGTTATAAATACCCGGAATACGACGGATCGCAATAACCTGCTAATAAAGGTGTATGCTAGTGACTAGCATCACGAGCCAAACTGTTGTTCCTTGTTTTATATTAAATCATTTTTGGTTTGGTTTTTGGTTGTAAATCCTGTCAGAACGATGTTACACATCTTAAAATATTGAAATTAATTAAAAATAACGCTTTATAAAGACGATTTTTGCATATGCTTTATAAAGGGTTTTAGATTATCTAATCCTCCGCGCATGTTAGCGATTAGCATGTAGCGTAAAGGGTGTTTTACTAAACAAACGCTTAATTGTGAACTATTTGGTGTTTGTGATAAACAAATAAGATATAAAATAGCTAAAACAAAAAAAAAAATCTTCTAAAAGTCTAGCCACTCCCCCCCCCACCACACACACACATCGTAAACACAAACACATCGAGCACACACACACAAACACCGGTAGGCTAACACTTAAATTAGCTAACCGTCGCTAACTCACCTCGCTAAATCCTCCGGTCTGAAACAAACCCTAACAAACACCAGTTCCTACGTTACAATTTAACACAAATTCTGCTTTAATTTTGACAAATCAAATGTGTTTTCAAAAAATATATTTTTTTTATTCCTTATTCCGGTCTTATTCCTCTCACACAGCGTGTGTGTGTGCGTGTGTTTAAATGGCGCCCGCGCGCAGACATAGCTGCTATTTTTCCCCCGTCATATTCTTGAGAACTCACCGCAGAATTATCCAGTGCCGAGTCTAGACTGAATCTATAAAGCTATTTTTTAAGCTCACGACTCTTCTGTATTCTCTTATCAACAAAACATTAGCATAATCGTCGCGGTCAGATGGTCACCCCGCACCGCAGATCATCCGCGGCCGCCATCTTCCAACCTTATTATTTTTTTCCGCGCCTCTGTCTTGTTGCTCAGGATTTACTTAGTTGCGTCATCACGCAACACGGAACGTCGATGACGTCATTGCGTAGTAAGTCCCCACCCCCACTCTCCATGTGAACGCGCACGCTTTCGTTCACTTCTTTGTTCCAAAAACTTGAAATTTATTTTCTAGACTTTTAAACTGCTTAGGACAATTTAGGTCCACGTTCAAACTAAAAGAAATAAAAAGAAACAAACCCCCCAAATCTTTTTTTTAAACTATTTAACTACATTTAACTATTTCCACCAACTCTTTAACCGTAAACGATGCATACTTAGGCTAGTATATATATATATATAGGCTATATATATATATATATATATATATATATATATAATTGTAAAATGTATATATATATTATGTATTATTAATTATAATAATATACATTATACTATATTTCATATTTTACTATTTTTCCTGAAGTGTGTATACACGTTTTGGCTGATTTTGTGTATACAGTATATGCTAGAGGTTTACACGCGCACGGATCCTGATGCCCACATGCTACCGCTACCTGCGAATAGAGCATGCGGTCAACTCGCTACCGCTCCTCACGCTGCTCCAATGTCTTGGCAAATATTTTTTTACATCACAGTTTGACATAAAAGGTGATGATGGCGCTGCTTACTGTTACATTTAAACGACACTGCCTACTGGTAAATATTGAAGGACACCTTACTGCACACAACATAAAAGGTGATGATGGCACGGCCTACTGTTACATTCAGCGAGGAACACCATGTGGCGCTTGTGACCGAACTACCTGCGCAAACAAACAGAATTTCTGTTATATATGCCTTCTACATAAAGCCAAGCGCATTAGCAGATTAGCTCTCATATGCCTTCTTGCTGTATCAGTCATGGCTGTGTACATCAGAGGATTGTTTGAGATTGGTGCTATGCGCTCACAGAGGTTCCAAAGGAGACCGACAGCACTGATGACGTTCCGTCCAATACCATTTTTCAGGTACGATTGGTTTCCATATCTGAATCGATCCGTGCCCGAGTACGCTGTAGTGTTCTCGAGACCACCTTTTCCAGTGGACTCTGGCCCGGTTCCCGAGCGCGGAACGATTGTGTTCTCACTGATCAAAATGGACCATACTTTGGGGTCAAGTGTTTTTGGAAATGATTCCTGGTCCCTAATATGAAAACACCTCTATTACTGCTCTGTCTCCAACTGCACCTTCCACCATTCTCTTTTCCCTTCCCCTTGCCCCCTGTCCTGTGTACAAGCATAAACACGCCCCCTGCTTCTGATTGGCTGGAATACTGCTCTGTAGCACGATCTTAAAGCACTTTTCCTCCCCAGATTTTCTAATCCAAGCGATGTACAAGGAGAAGATTTATTCCAGGATGCACATAGAATGGACAGCCAGCAGCCAGTGGAGGGATCTTCGCTGAATTTGACAAAAACGAGAACTGGATTAGAAACACTTACTGCACATTTATTATGCAACCATGACAGTTAAAGTATCAGCATTAGGACCATGAAGACACCTCGTGGCTGCTACACTGTGCCTCTCTCACCATGTAATAAATTTAGCAGTGCGGTGTGTAATTTTGGTGTCTGTGTGTATGTGTGTGGTATTTGAGAGAGTCTGCAGCACTGAAATACAACATGCATGTAAGTAAGACCGGATAAGTGAGCATGCAAGCAAGATTTGTCTGATAGGAGATTTAATCGTTCTGAGAGAGAGAGAGCAAGAGAGAGATAGAGAGAGAGATAGAAAGCTGAATGCTCAAGCTGTGTAAGGTTACAGACTCGCTGTTCATCAGCAATGCTCGCTCAGCCTGCAGTGATGAGCTCCTCCAGAAGGAGGCAGTCACCCTCTGCATCAACGTGTCCCAGCAGCAGCCGTGTCCCACTTCAGCCCGGATCAGCACTCTGCGCGTGCCAGTGTACGACGACCCCAACGAGGACCTGCACTCGCACTTTGACCGCTGTGCTGACGTCATACTCTGCGAAGAGGCGCGCGGTGGCCGCACCGTCGTCTACTGCAAAAATGGCCGAAGCCGCTCGGCTACAATCTGTATCGCGTATCTCATGAAGCACCAGAGCCTGTCCTTAACTCAGGCGTACGAGGTACACATCTTCTGTAATCGCTCACTCTTACTCATCGTCTATGCAGATTTATCCTGTATTCAGGGTCGCAGGGGGGCCTGGAGCCTATCCCAGGAGACTTAGGGCACGAGGCAGGGTACACCCTCAACGGGGCGCCAATACATCGCAGGGCACACACACACGTACACACATTATGGGAAATTTGGGAATGCCAATTAGACCCAATGATTCTG
>JAOVVB010000023.1:1746357-1775067 GCA_028570985.1 Heterobranchus longifilis | reverse complement strand
TAAAATAAAATTCTTAAACAGGCCTACAGTATATTCCATCATTAATATGACTTTGATAACGTGCCATAATGTGCTTGCATACACCGCTGATTTATAAAGACTGCTGCTCAGTGGCTGCTCAGTGGCGGCGACTAGTGTGTTGAGCTGAAACAACGCTAAGAGTGAGTTAAGGTTGGTCCAGACCAACCTTACGAATGTGTGACTTTCCTAAGATATATTTAGAGTACGAACGTTTCGGGAATCATGCCATAACGTTAAGAGAGAAGTTAAGACACAACTTAAGAAGTACTTAGCGATAAGAAGCTTTTGGGAAACCGGACGCTGGTCATTCAGTACATTCAGGTCGTCAGCGGGCTTTATTTTATTGCCACATAACATTGCTGAGCCTAGACCTGACCAACTAAATCCCCAGATCATACATAACACTGCTTCCAGAGATTTGTACAGCGAGCACTATGCATGATTGCTTCATGTGCCTCTATTCCTACCCTGACACACCCATCAATCTGGAATAGGCTTAATCTGGACTCCTCAGACCACATGACCTTTTTCCATTGATCCAAAGTCTAAGCTGTTTCCCCAAATTACAGCTGTTTGACTAAATCAAAAACTGTAATCATGCCTAAGAAAATAAATCTTACAGTGAAATGTTGTCTCTGCACCTTTAAATCACGAGAGGAATCCCAGTTGCCATTTTCTTGGAGTGTGGACTCTGTTTTGTTGAGGATTTTCCACAATTAGGATTATTCACTGTTAGGACAACTTTACAGGACAGACATTTTCTATCATCATGCTTCCGGACTGATTAATTGAAACCAGTGAGGCTGAGTAATTTCTCCTGCACCCCCACACACATACAATATACCGGACTTTAAACATTTCATACATTCACTTACATTTTATACACAGTGTCTATTTTACATGCAGTGTCTATTTTTTGTACAATACACATGAGCTACTTCCTTGTTTAAACTGGAAGTAGAACCACAGTCTGTTCGTATCTGCAGGAATTCGTAACTTGAATGTTCATAAGTCAATATGATAAAGTTTCTAAGAAATGAAAAGCTACTTAATGCACCAGTTAGGGTTGAAATAATTCTTGCAGCTGAATCATATGCAGCTGTATTCATGTTTAAACATAAACATAATTTTTATCTTTCCCTTTTTCCCTTAAGGGCCTTTCTCAAGGGCATAACAGTGGCAAATTGATGGAGCTGGGGCTTCAATCACTGACCTTCTGACCCACTGGCCTTAACACACTGAGCTACCAGTGCCCCTACCACAGTTATTAACTTCCACATCTTTTCCAACTGCATCACAATGCAACATAACTTACAATAGAGCACTATACAGTCATAATCAGGAGTAACACATGCTCACTTTGGGTAAGTGATTTATTCTGGTCAAGGTCATGGCAGCTTTATAGATCATTCTAGGAATAATAGGTGGAAGGTAAGACTACATCCTAGAGGGGTCAGTATAAAAGGAATATATTCATTGGTTTGGAAAGATTAACCTAACCACTTATTCATACTCTTCTTAATTTAAAAACTTAATAATTTAGTTTATAGTTTACTGGCTATAATAATTTAATCCTGCTAACTTGTAACATATATTTTCTTACTTATTCAACCTTATACAAATAGATAAAAAAAAAATGCCATCTAGTGGTTAAAAATGTTTGTATGCCTCGAGCATTAATTGTTTTAGAGGTTAAGCGTAGTTTAAATTTATGACTACCCCCTGGATAATGTACTGTGACCCTTTAATAATTATTAGTGTAAAAAATTATAGAGTGTCAATATTAAATTGTACATACTCGGGATGGGATGATTGATTTACAATGGGTGTAATGGTGAGTTGATCATAACAAGCCCTGCTTAGTTGTCAAGTGTGTAGAATTCACAATAGATCCAGAGCCAGTTTTAATAGAAGTAAAGAAACTAGGGCAAACCACCATAGCTACCCAAAAAATAAACAAATGCAAGATAAACAAGAAATAAAAACAAAGCTCAAACAAAATTACGTAATTAAACTGAAAAAATAATGGCAAAAGTCAACATAAATGTTAACTTGCAAGTCTACAGTAGAACAGTACAAACTGCAGTTGATACCTTTATGTTAAAAAGCATTAATTTGTTAAAGCCTTTTAATGTTGTGCAGAAAAGTGTGAAAAACACAAAAATCAATCTAGAATTGGATGATTAAATTATCCAAATTATATTGCTTTTGCATTGCCATGAAAAATGTGCATGATTTGCTTATTATAAAAATAAAAATTGCCAAATGCAAGTTTGTGTATAATAATAATAATAATAATAATAATAATAATAATAATAATAATAATAATAATTTGTATTAATACTACTATTAACATATATTTTATGCACTTTCTAGTTTGTTACTTCAAACTAATAGGTGCATAAAATAAAAAGGTGTTTTTTGTTGTTGTTGTTTTCCACATACACAACCATAGAATTCCCCATAGTGAAAGGTTTTGATAATATAATAACAGAATTTCAGCTTTTACTTAAAGCTATAGCATTTTTAAAACTGAAAATACAAATCATTTTTCAATATTTAAAATAGAAAACAGGTTTAACCCTAACCCTGTTGTTGCAGAGTTTATCACCTCGTCCTGTTCCTGAGATTCTTGTATGTGAATCTTGAGTTATTTTGCCTGACAGTTTACTATATCTAACTATAATAAACTATATCTAAATAAACTACATTCTTCAAATTCTATTTTTGTAGCACTTCCCTCACAGTCACATACAGTACCTGAGTCCATTTACAGCTCGTACCTGACTGAAAGGCTCATTATGCGGGTCTTTGTTTTCTCTGGTGTGAATTACAGCATTATTCATGATCACATTATGCATAACTGTTATTTTATCCAAAATACAAACTCGTACATACATGCTGCACACATTATTGTAGCCAGTTTTTGCTGAATGCAGTGTAATCAGACTTTAGCAATTGATATGTTTATGAACAACTAAAAATGTACAAATGTCTGGACATGTTGACTTCTTCAGAGACCCAAAACACCCTCAGACCACAAAGTTTAACAAACATTTTAAACTGTGAAACTTACAGCACAAGTGCCAAGTTATTTATAATAACTGTGGCATTTTGTGTTATTCATTTGTATGCTGTTTGTAATTCTACTGACAAAATTGCACATTAAAACACTTTTGTAAAGAGATGAAAAATTGAGGAGAATGTCACTCCCAACCGAAGTTTTCCACATCAGAATACAAAATTCCTTCTGGTTCTGTCTTTGTCTTCTTTTCAGTTTTTTCTTTCTGCTTCAAGAAATTAACTGCAGCGTACTGTACATCGTTTTCAGCTTCGGCCTGTAAATAACCCATCCAAGTTATTCATTTATTTATCTTGGATGTCTTTTCACTGTTAACACCAAAAAAAAGTAGCAATTCAATTTGCAATATTATCTATGTGGTAATACTACTACTACTACTACCACTACTACGCCTACTACTACTAATAATAATAATAAAACAGTCTGCAAGTTTTGTATAATATCTTACTACCTACAGATTAGAATCTAGAATGTAACAAAGTTAAATGAGCTTTAAATGCACATAAGCTTTTTTTTTACGCAAAACTCCACAAAAATGTTTTGAACCAAGACAATGTTGGTAGAAATAAATGAGACCCGAGTTCATTACCTGCATTTCTATTCGTTCATCCTGCTCTATGGTGCGATGAGTGCTGCGGCAAGTCTCCAAATCTGCAAAAAATATCAAAGCAGAATGTGGATAATCAGGGCTCAAAATAAAAATGAAATGCAGAATCGGTTCATCTTCTACACCTACACCAGAAAATCATTCCCCCTGTAGGATCCTGAACTGTGACTCTTTAATAATTATATTCAATTATATTCTATTAATTAATAATTCAGTGTCTATATTGAATTGTATTAGCCTGAGTAAATAGGCTTTAACATTTTTGATGAATTTGACAATTTATGTAATCAGTGAGCCAGACAGCAGTGATTCCGTTATTGTGTGTGTGAGAAAGTCGTCCTACACGCCCCGCCCCTAATATCCACCCTTGTGCTATTCCTGCTGTTATACCCTTATCTCACATATGCGGTTTGACTCACGGTGAGAAGCAGTGTCAGGTTCTGTGAAGTTCTGCAAGGTCCACAAGCTTCCGTGAGGACCAAAGCGTGGAAAGATGGAAACCTAATCACAGCGCCAAAACTCGCGGTGAATCGTGATAAGCCGTACTTACGGCCACTGAACGAAACCGCGTAGGTGAAATAGGGGTATTAGTAGTTAACAGACTATGGGCCAAACTTGCTGAGTGATGATGGTAGAATAATTATAAAGGTCTTGACTAAAACAACATGCATGAGGAATCATAAAGGAGTTTTCATTTTCTGCAATGGAAAAGTACTCGAACTAGTTACTTTTATCGGAAAGTAACGCTGTAATGTAACTGATTACTTTTTAATGACAGTAATTTTGTAATGTAATTAGTTACTTTAAAAAGCAACGTCCACCAACACTGGTTATAATTAACAACATTCTGAAATGTTCCCACCAGACTATCAGATGGTGAGGTTGTGTGTTTAATGCCCTTATAGTCTGGTGGAAACATTTCAGAATGTTGTTAAGAAAACCAAGTCATATCATATATGCCTCAAGTTTTGGGTTTAGGGCATCATGTCAACTTAGTGGTTAGCACAGTCACTTTACTCAGTGTGTTAAGACTTTGAGTTACCAATTGGAAGGTTGGTGGTTCGAGTCTCAGCTTTGTAAGCAAGGCCCTTAACCCTGTCTGCTCCAGGGGTGCCGTATAATGGCTGATCCTGCGCTCTGACCCCGGCCTACTAACAAGAAGCTGGAATATGTAACAAATAAATGCTGAACTGGACTGAAATGAACTATCAGGGCTTCAAATCTCACCTTCAGATGGTGTGTGTGGAGTTTGCATGTCTTGCATGCTCCTCCAGGTACTCTGGTTTCCACAGTCCAAAGACATGCACTGTAAACTGATAAAAGTGATAGTGCTCAAACATTTCCGTATGACTTATTTCATCCAAAATATAACAACTTTTTGTTTATAAACTTGAAGTTTGAAACTTTCTAACTTGTCATTATAGAGTCTAAGGAGGGATAAAAAATTTAATTTTAACTAAAACTCCAGTCCAGTCTAAATGGTGGTAATGTTTTCCTTGACATTAATAAAAAACATCTTCCTTGGAGTTATTGATGTGCTTTAAGGACATTATGTTCTGTTTAGGCCAGTTTATGCCCTGGTCCAACAGAAATGAATTGCTATTATGTGAGACTGAAGCACCTCGTGGCCAAGCGCGGGTTGGCACTCATTCAGGGTGACTTATCTGATCACTGCTGTAACTTATCACGGCTTTCCGACTTTTCCCAGACACATCTATATGGTTTTGTATCAGTGTAGTGTAGTATCAGAATGTGCTGAGTCAGCTTGGTGTCATTTTATTTGCCAGGACTACACCTCGCAACTAATTATCTAACGTTTCTTCCTGCTGTTTGCGTTTCTAGCCCTCTTTAACCTCATCCCGGTCGGACTAAGGGTGGTGGCCATTCAGGGTGTCAAGGCTGGCTTCTACATCGGCATGAACGGAGAAGGCTTTCTCTACAGCTCGGTGAGTGTTCCTCGCTCTCCTTCATCCATCTGCATGTGAATTATTTATCTCTAAGGACCTGATTATTCATCAAATGCATGCACATCTTCGCTAACCTTCCCGTCCGTTCATGCCTGATGCCTGTGCTATTAGCATATCCCGAATCTCGTTAGCATAAATGAAGTTTATGTATAAAGCCGTGCTGCATTTATTTATTTTTTTTTCACCTAACAGAGGTGTATAATGGTTGATGCGATATCCTGGGGCTGTTGTGCTGCACCAAACCCAGTGCAGTCTGGGTAAATCAGGGGTTAACGCTCCTCCTGCCAGCGTTCTCCCTGTAGGCTCTTGAGAGTTATGGTGGATGACAGGCATATGCACTTTCTTCCTCATGCCCGTTGAATTTTGGGAGTGTGTCGCAGTGAGCTACAACTCTCAACGGCTTACATAATGGCCACTCACAAAACTCTTAATCCTGTTAAAAGACTACCTGCGCGAAGCAGAGTAATTTCATTTCCCATAGCTGCCGGGTCGCTATGGATTTAACGCTTTGATCAATACGGGGAGTAAACCGTGTGTCTAAACCGTCCCAGGAACGCCAATCCATCACGGTTCCCTAATGAAGTCGCAACCGGATACGGTTTTTGTAATGATCGGTATTGTGAAGATGGGAAATACTGTTATACTTTATGGAGCTCAAACAAGAAAGGGAACCATATAGCAAATTCATTTTCTTTATTTTTCTTTTTTCATATTGATGGTGACGGTGGTTTGTGTCCATTTGATAAAGAAACGACTAGGATTGAACTGAAAAAGAGAGATATGAACATGACAATTTCAAAGAAATAAACTATTCAGTACTGTGATCTAACAGGAAAATAATCAACGACAGTGCGCTAATGAAGCTGAGTTACTGCTACACTGCAACAAACAACCTTAGCATGTCAGTATATCTTGAATCTAGTCAAATTTATTATGATTTTAAAATATAAGACAGACTACAATAAACCAAATACAAGATTATTAAACATGGGTCTAGGAACACTTTAAGCATGCATTTCTTTTCTTTATTGGCAGAAAAGTATTCAAGTATGAATTCAGCATTCATTTCTAGAAAGAAAGAGGAAAAAAAGAAATTAATAAATGAAGAAAGAAAGGAAGGAAGGAAATAAGAAAAAGAAAAGCTTGTAGGAAATAATAAAAGTCAGTGTTAGAAGTAAGAAGGATGAAAAAGAAGGAAGCAAATAATGAATGAAAGAAAGAAAGTTGACAAAAGGAATTATGTGCTAGGGAAAAAAGAAAGAAGAAGGACAGAAAAAAAATGCAAGAAGAAAGAAAAACATTTTTAAAAAAAGGAAAAAGAAGAAGAGAAAGAGAGGATTGCTAGAAATAAAAAACAAAAAAAATTAAAAGGAAAGGAAGGAGGAAAGAAATAATCGCCTTCATTTTAACTGGGTATAATTAAACCATTCGATCAATTCATAAAAAGGAGACAGAAGGAAAAACATATAAATGAAGAAAGGAAGGAAGGAAGGAAATAAGAAAAAGAAAAGCACAAAGACAATAATAGAAGTCAGTGTTAGAAGTAAGAAAGAAAGAAAACGAAGGGAAGGTAAAATAAAAAAATGAATGAAAGAAGTTGAACAAAGGAATTATGTGCTAGGGGAAAAAAGAAAGAAAAAAGAAAGTACAGAAGGAGAAGAAAATGCAAAAAGAAAGAAAGGAAGAAAGAAAATGAAAAAATGTATGAGAAGAAGAGAGCGGAGTGCTAGAAGTAAGAAACAAACAAAAAAAGAAACAAAGGAAGGAAAGATACAAGAAGAGAGAAGAAAGTAAGTGATAGTAGGTAAAAGAAAAAAGGAAAGAAATAATCGCCTTCATTTTAATTGAGTATACAGTAATTAAACCATTCAATCAATTCATAAACACTATTTTGTCTTGAAAAACAATAAAATTAAATTACATTTTTATTCAAAATCAATTCTCCTTTCCTTTATTTAATCTATCGAAAGTAAATATTACTGCAATAAACCAAATACAACATTATTAAACATGGATCTAGGCATATTTTGCTCATTTTCAGCCTGCCTTTTCCTTTTTTAACTAGTATGATAATTCAGCATTGATTTTTAGAAAGAAGCAAAAGGACCTGCCAATAGAAAGAACAAGAAATTTATGTTTATAAAAAAGGTAAAATTGCAAAGAAACAGGCTTAATAATCTTATATTTAATTCATTTGACTCTTATAACAAGAATTGTGGATAATGTGATTCAAGCTTAAATTAATATTTCTATACAGTATTTTCACTTGTTCAGAGTTCCGTCACACTCTGACAACAACCGCAAAGTGCTAAAAATACTGAAAGACGCAGCGCGAACGGGGTCAAAATGGAAAAACGGCAACTGCGGACCATTCTCATGTCGTCACTAAATTCCGCTAAATACGCACATGATCACGCGCTCACCAGGTCACCAGACTCTTAGCAGGCACTTATCACATAATAATCTTATTACCAGGTCATTAGACTCTTAGCAGGCGCTTACCACACCGTCGCTACGTTGTCATTGCGTCCTCACAGCGCTTCTCATCCTGACAAGTGAGTCAGAACGCCGTCCAACTTTCCCTCCTGCGTCATGCTGGTAGTTCGTTAATGAAGTGTTACGGTGAGAGGTGTTAGTTACACTGTTAACTGGACAATGCTGTCGTTACACGTCTTTCTCCTTTTATAACACAGCAATTTGCTAACGATTGCACTTTTTTATTAATTGAAGAAAAAAATGATAGTTTTTGGCATCCATCTATAGTTTCAGTATCACATTAAGTATGATAGTAGTTAAAGATGTAATGAAAATAAAAAAAGCATAAAATCATAAATTATTAATAAGCTTTAAATAACACTGAAAAACAGTAACGAGCTTGTGTCATGGGAAATGAGTCGGTAAACTGCGTCAGGACCGTTATACATCAACCCTAAAGAGAGAAACGTTCTGAATACTGAGACTCCCTCGTAACAGGCTGCATAAAATGGGGTCGGTTTTTATTACCAGGCTCCAACGTGTTTGATTAAATGTGTTTCAATGTGTTTGATTAAAGGCGCTCCAGGCTTGGCCTTGGCTGTAACGAGTGTGTGTTCTGCTTGTTCTGGTTTGTTTGGCGGATGTGCAGGAGACTGGAGCACTTCATGAGAATGAGGAGCCACTCTGAGTAAGCGCTCAGAAGTACAGCTTCTTGTGTTATTGTGCGCTCAACTGCCGGATCGCGCTTCACTCTCGTTGTAATATTTGTTTTTTAGAGATAATTTAGTGTATGTTTAGGGGTGTTAGAAGTGTTAAAGGCGAGGACTAGAAAACAGAATGATAGCAAACCTCACGAGTGTTACAGTTTAGGCCTCCATTTCACATTGGCTTTTAATGATGGCATAGCTAACTGGAAAAAAATAATCCGACCACAAACATATCACTCTTTTTTTCTTGAAGAAAGAAAGAAAGAAAAACAAGAAGAAAGACAAGCTGAGAAACTTAAAGTGCCAGAGGAAAGAAAATAAAACAAAGAAAGTGAGTGCCAGGAGTAGGACAGAAAGAAAGAAAGAAAGAAAGAGAGAGAGAAAGAAAGAAAGAGAGGTGAGTGCTAGAAGAAAGAAAAAGAGGAGGGAAGAAAGAAACGAAAAAATGAAGGAAGGAAGGAGTAAAACAGTAAAAGTAAGAAAAAAAATTAAAAAGAATGGAAAGAAAGAAAGAAGGATAAAAAGAAAGTATGAAATAAAGAAATAATGTTGAAAAAAAGGAATTATGTGCTAAAAAAAAGAAAGAAAAAAAAGAAAATAAATCAAGAACAGAAACAGACCAAAGAAAATACAAGAAGAAGGAAAGAAAAAAGAAAGTAAATCAAAGAATGAAAAAGAAGAAGAGAAACAGAGAGACTGCTAGAAGTAAGAAACTGAAAAAGAATGAAAAGGGAAGGAAGGAAGGACACAAGAAGAAGAGAGAAGAAAGTAAGTAATAGAAGTAGAAAAAGAAAGAAAGAAGGAAAGAAAGAATCACCTTCATTTTAACTGGGTATAATTAAACCACTGCATTAAGTCATAAACACTGTTTTGTTTTGCTTTCCAAGAAAAACAAACAACAATTAAATTACATTTTTATTTGAAATCAATTCTCCTTTCCTTTATTTAATCTACCAAAAGTAAATATTTTATAGAAACTAAACCTAAAAACTGATTTTGAAATATAATTCAATACTGGAAAGAATAGATTGGAGACACAGGAGTGAAGATATAAAGCTCTTCCTTCAGTGTTTTTAAGGATTAAGTCTGGATTCAGGCTGAATATGTAAAAGCGCGGTACTGATTGTGATTAAATCGTTCTAGTTATTTGTTTATAATTCAGTCTTGAACATTTCCAGGTTGTCCATAGAACAGCTTTATTTAGCTCTCAGAGGCCCCCAAGGCACTGTGGAGGTGAGACCCACCGCCGCGCCCGTGCCCATCTGTGACCTCGTCTCCTTCAGCCCCGAAACTCCTTCATTTCTTGCTGGGTGGCAGGTCAGGTACCTTTCTTCCCCGTTGCTAAGTAACAAACCAACCAATCGGGAGCGAACATGCCTATGCAGCAGTCTCGGGCTCTCTGTGTGTGAAGAAAGTTCAGGAGAACACACACACAGAGCTTGTTCAGGAGAAAGTGTGAGTTTCAAAGTTTTAGCTGCCTTGATGAGTGAAACATGATACGAAAAAGAGAGTGAGAGAGAAAACGAACAGACTCCTCATGAGGGAAAAAAAAGGATTTCTGAAATTAAGGACGGCTCAAGAGAGGCTGAGCGCTGGATCACGAAGTCGCGTTTCCACTCGGTTAATCCATCTCCGTCCTTCCATTAGCGCCGCTCCTCTGGGGCTTGTAGATCGCTTTTGCCATTTTATGCTTCACACCAACACGACATCAATTTTTGTTCTGCTCGTCTTTGGAGGTTTCTTCACCGGCCCACGTTCTTTTCCACACGGGCAGTTCTCATCATCTCCTCCTCCGTACTTCGGGGGTAATTCAAATTCATTTCAGCACCCGGAGAAAGCGATCTGATTATCGGCGTGTTAATGTGGCGACCCGTGATGCATAAAAATTCCGCTGACAAATGATAATAACCCCCATTAACGCTCTGATCTCCATGTGAGGACGAAGTATTTTTAATTAAGACGTGGTCGGAGGACTTACGAGACACGAGCGCTGAGCCGGGTGGATTCCCTGGCTCGTTCCTACAGCGATCTGTCAGAGCCGAGATTCCGACTTGGCCAGGGTTTGGTCCGTCGGGGTGCAATTACTCGGGAAAGTTTTTTTTTTTCCCGCTCTCTTCTCACTCGTTACATTGGCTTTGCTCCTTTGGAGACGTCCGGGAGCTTTTCGGTATGAGAGCGTGGAGGACGATTGGATGGGGATCTCCATGCTTTAATGATGCGGCTCGTGCCTCATCTTTCGAGAACTTTGGTGAAGTGATGAAGCCGAGTCACCCCCTTACGACGCACGTTTACGTGTCACAGCAATTTGGCAAAACTTTCCACTTTAATGTCATAAATCTTAGGTAAAAACATTACGTCGTTCCCTCATCAATCTCTCTGTTCTTTCTCGTCACGTTAATAAGTCAGTCATAAAGTCGTAATCTCCTCTGTCCTAAAGATGTCAGATGCTATGAAGTGCTGAAACTGGAGACTCCTTACAGGAAACGTCGCAATATCAACCATGTCTTTAACCGTTCCATGCGTACAGCCCCTATGGATGAGCTGTTACCATAGAAACGAGCGTGTTAATGTTAATATAAACCTTTTTATTAAGAGTTGCAGTTGCACCACTGTCACAAAAAATTAATCAACACCTTCTCTTCTGACCGATCAGAATGGAGACACGACAGCTTCGTGACCTTATAAACCCAAACGACCTTGCTGCATATTTCCAAACCAACCGTTTTCTTTCATCTATTAAAACCTTTTTGTCTATAATCAAATATCATTTGAATGTTTTAAGGTTTTGGCTAGCGTTCTGTGACATAATTTATTAATGTGAAATATGTATAGAGTACAGAAAAAATGCAAAACATGTAGATTCTCAATAATAATAATAATAATAATAATAATAATAATAATAACTCCTGCAAAATGTACCATGGATGCTATTCCAATTCGGCAAGTAGCCGTTTAAGGAATGTGATTACTCTGCGGTGAAGCATTGAAGGTGAATTCAAGGTAGTGTGTGAGTGTGTTGTGACTCCGGAACGACCACAATCTTCTGCTAATAACTCCTTTAATCCTGTAAATAGGTTACACACCAGGTGCTTGGCCCGCGCAGCCTGCGACAGACGCAACGCTCAGATAGCCATAAATCTTCCTGCCAATGGGCAGGGTGTGTTTACTTCATGCTACATGACGAACTTCTACAACGTGTCCTCTAAAAGTGAAACTTTTTTCGATGAGTTCTGATGGTCTGGGTTTTCCTCTGAGTTCTCCAATCTTCTCCTATGTTCCAAAAGCGCACTGTACAAGGATTGCTGATAGTAAACTGCCCGTAGGTGTGCCAGAGGATGTGAATATGTGTTTACCCGTGTGTATCCATGTGTGTGTGTGCGTGTGTGTGTGTGTATATGGTGCCTTGTGATCAACAAGTAAAAAAAATCTTGAGTATAGTCAAATTTGTGGGATTTGTAGTTTATTCCCAGCACAGACTATCCCTGGACCCTGACCAGGCTACAGCACCAGATTTAGGGATATATTACAGTTACAAAGTTGTTGGAATATGGTCTACGATTTTGCAACATTGTCATTTCATCTTCTTCTTTTGAGTTTAGTGGAAATAACAAATCAGTTATCTTTCATTATTATTACTTATATTGTTTATTTATTTATTATTTAATGATTCTGTTATCAATCCTTAATTAAATTTTTATTAAGTTTCAAGTTTTAAGAAAGTTTTAAATTTCTTACCTTTTAGGTCAAATGTAAAGTGTCCCTCGGTACTTGAAAGGCCCTTATAAATAAATAAATAATAATAATAATAATAATAATAATTACTATAATAATAATAATTATTATTATTATTATTATTATTATTATTATTATTATTATAAGAATTATTATTATTATTATTATCGAAATTTTTTGCCGATTCATGCATCATAACACGGACTCCAAAATCTCCAATGTTGCAGTTACTTTATGATCCTATAGGTGGTGCTCTAAACTATTCCCACACTGGCAGGCAGCACAATGTGGCTGTATTCGTGGAATTTCCGGTTACATTTAATGTCGTAAAAACCTTCGCAAAACAAGTTTGTCATCAATTACAGTACGTCATTCCTTTTTGCTTGACGTTAAAAAAAAGACAAAAACGCAGCTTGTCATATCACTCAGAAACTGTAAGGCGTAATCTCCTCTGTCCAAAAGATGCCAGAAAACTGCTTTTTTTCCTTCTGACTGCTATAAATTGCTGGCACTGGAGACTCCTTACAAAAAATGCTGCAATATTACAAAATTTATGAAATTCCCTTTTATGCATGCTACAAGATTATTAGATATATAGAAGATATATAGACATATTTACCAATTTTAAGCTTGATGTATTGTCGGATAAGTTTGCTCATTTTGAGCATTAACGTTCTACAAAGACGTTCAAACGACTTGCTGTTAAAATGAGAAAATATAAACTGGAAATTTAATAATTTAATAATCTTACACTTTTATTGCAATCTCATAATCAGAAACGCTCGATCAATATGATTGAAAATCATTTCCAAACGTTTCCGTGCTAAAAGATATCATTTAGTTTTTGCAGTTTTGCAATGACAGAGTTCGACTTCCTAATGATCTATTTCATTTTTCTCCATAGTGTCTATTCATGCACGCTTAATAACTTTAAACCATTTAATTCAATCATGTAAATGATGACGATAAATTAATCCACATGCCCTAGATTAAAAAATAGCATAGGATCAAAAAAATACAAATAAGTGTGTTACATTATGTGTGAGCCTACAAACCAGGCACGACATATGAAAAATGAAGGGAGCATGACATTTTTTTTGCTTTAAACTTAAATTTGGATAAAAACACCGGACATTTTTTAAAAGATAAAATGTTTATTTGTCATTGCGGTGTTCGTTGTAACCGTATGAGATGTTTGTGTGAAGTGGCGTTGCAGCATTAAAGGTCCGGATTGCGTGGGGTTTCCGTACATGGCTCTAGAGTTCTCCTCTATTATTTATGACATGCTTGATGTGTCCTAGTTTGTTGCACAGCGGTAATCCCAACTCTCTCTCTCTCTCTCTCTCTCTCTCTCTCTCTCACTCTCTGCTTTAAATCCGTCTATCTTCAACCAAGCGCGTGTGCACCTTACACCATACATCAAAGCCAGTGAGAAACACGAAGCCTCTATAAGCTCTCATTTACACTACTTCATGCTCATAACTGATTAACAAGCGCTCCAGCACACACACCCCCACACACACCTCTGTCTCCATTTTTCCTTCCAGCTGGTGTGTTAATGACATTCCTTTCCCACGCTAGCACGAAAACACGTCCGCGTCAGGATGAAAGCACTTCGCCGCTCCGTTGTTCTGCAGAGAGAAACGTCGATATGAGATACCCAGGGATTCCTTTTAACCAGAGCTCTCACTCTCACGCACACACATACGCACGTGCACACACCCTACTTACTCTGAATGCCAGAAGTACATCTCAGCAACTCTCTGCTCTCAGGGCTAATTATCCTAAAGCTAATGAAATCCAAGTGCAGCACGACTGACGCACACGAGCACTCACCATCAAGAACTAAAAGCACCATAAAAATGCCTCGAGTGGTAAATGACTAGCTGATTTTTTCGCCCCCAGTCTGTGTTTAAAGGAGGAAACCAACATTTCTTTTAACCTGCTCTGTATCTACTTTATGTTCAGTGTGTACAGGATGCAGGAAAAGAACAGAAATCCTATTATAGCAAAAGAAAGTCAAATGAATTCTGGTGATGTTTTAAATATATAAGATTGTATAAGAAAAAAAATTCAAAACCATTACACCTAATTATCCGTCCCTTTAACAATCATTTTCTCATGGAGTTCATTTCAATTGTTAAACACTAAGGGGAAATAAGTAAAGCGTATTTTAGCTGAATAAATTAAACAGTTTTAGATAAGTAGATAAGGTAGCTTTTACATAGGTAGTTTTAAGTAAAAAGTCAAATGTAGGAAATGTAAAAATATAAAGACGTTCATTATTTTTTCTGAATTCAGTTTTCTATTAATAATGAATCTAATGCAGTTGCACACTTTGAACACCAGAGGTCACAAAACCGTGCCGCCCTTCCATCGATCATCAATACCACTTCAACTACCAACTCAGGGCACAATACAGGATACACCCTTGCGCCAACCAGAGTTGGGAGGAAACTGAGTACACGTACTGTACTTCATTACTGTACTTAGATATTAGGGCTATCAATATTAACGTGCTAATGCATGTGATTAAATCTAGAAATGTTTTTTGTAACGCAAATTGATCGTATGACCAAGTTTGGCCCTAATGGCTTCCAATGATCGCAGCGCGGTTACCTGGATTTGTGATAACATACACAAATAATAAGGTGACTAATGCGCTGAAAGCTGAACTAGTGTGCTGAACGGCACGCTTCATTATAAAAAGCTTCTAGATGGACATTTGGATTAAAACCAAAATCGTGTGCTCGAGCGACCTTCAAGGGGAACTATTTTTACAAACGTAAGCTTGATCTCGATTGTTGATTTTCAGATCTGAGGATCCGGGTTTGAGCCCCGCCGTCAGTGGGTCTGCCACACTACCCAGCCACTGCATGAAGCGCTGCTCCTATTCGAAAGATTATAATTTAACATTTGTTTGAGATATTATAAAACTGTGTAATCCGTTTCCTCTAACCAGTTTGTCATGCATTTGTTTATTCCATCATTCCATGTTTATAATACAAGTAAATCGGAGTATTTTAAAATCGGGGGATTTAAGACGATGACTGTGATTAACTAGATACATTTTTTTTAATCTATTAAATAAGTATTTCACGTATCTGTACTTTACTTGAGTAGTATTATTAGAGGATGCTTTTTACTTTAACTGCACTCAAAAATACAGCAAATATCTGAATATACTGCTGATGCTGAGTGGTTGGAACAGATGAAAGGGGAAATGAGGTCGCTGCTGAGATAGTTACATAAACAACCACTTTTTAAATTATACATTTAGGCACTTTGCAGTCTGTCGCATAAAGCATTTGTTCCAATTTCTTTATTTTTATCTCCATTGTTTAATTTAATATGAAGAAATGAAGGTCAATACTTTTGCGTAGTATGAATGTCCTTGAAACACTCATACCGTCGATGCCAGATTAATTCTGTGATCTGGAAATTTCCAAATGATCATTCAGCTCTATAAATACTGTAAATGAATGTTGATGTCATGTGGTTTTGACGTTATATTGGCAACATTACAACCTAATTACAGCTATACAAGATTATTATTTGACATCAGGGGTCCTGATTAACACCCGCATGATTAAATCAATAACATAACCACGAACGCTCCCTGTGAAAAAGTCATCCATGGTTTAGTATCTGCACTAGTCACATGCATGAGAGATAAGGATGGCAGCAATTAAGCTAAGTAAAATGCTGAAGTATCCTTTTAATTCCATTCCCAATAATCTTCACGGATCGATCCGTGCGAGATAGAAAGCTTTTTGCCAGGGCCATGTCATTGATTTTGCATCCACAACCCCATAACAACATCCACTTAATATCAGACAGCAGCTCTTTGATTAAAGCTGTCCCATTTATTATTTCGTCCTTTAGTGCATGGTGGAAGAGTAAATAAGTCCCTCTGATCTACCCCGCTCCTATTCAAGCTTGCATGTGAGAATGTTCTAGTCCTCTAGGAACGTGTCCTTCAGAGACTTTCAATGTGATTGAAGCGACTGTCTAGACAGCGTTGGTGTGTTTGCCGTCTGCCCTAGCTCTGTCTTTTGGAACAATAACGGCCTGCCAGAGAGATTTTGGCAATAAACGGTCCGTCTAGCTTAAGCAGAGCTGTCCCGTTAAATTCACGTCCATTTTTCTCTCATCCGGAGTCTCTCATCGACAAAGACATCCGGCTTTTGTAATCGTCGACCCTTCTTTTAATTTATCAGCGTTATGGATTCCTTAAGCCATACTTGAATCTGAAATGTTGAATTTAATTTCTATAACAGCAACTCTGATAATATTTGACTATAATTCAAACCCTAGTTTTATACTGTATGTGCTCTATGTTATGGTTTCTATGGAAACACACTTACACTGTGGACATGCCACGTAAACTAATGCTGTTAATAAATGGATGAAATTTAACAGAACAAGCATTGAAACAATGATGTTTTCTGAAATGAGTTTCTTGGTAATTTGATGAGATTGTTTTTTTGACTTATCAACTTTAAGAAAGAAAAACACCAGAGACTAGTGAATGAATTGGCTATTATGCTTCTATAATGAGGTTTATAATCGGGAGCTAATACCAGTCTATATAATCCCCTGCTATACTAATGCGCTTATCCCAGTGTTTCACTAGTGCTTGGACACCATCAAGGTAGAAAGTTTTCTCAGTATGCTGGAGCCATGATAGGACTGCCTGCTTAGTCTGAAACGCTGGCCTCCATGGAACTCCTTTAATGTTGTTTCCAAACATGTGGAATTGGAAATTGTGAAAAATTAGGACACTGTACAAGGGATGTGGCAAGAACGCCCAGCCGAGTTCCTGTAATGTGCAAGTGGTGTTGATGAATGATTGTGATGAATGATTCACGGACGTACGGCCTTCTTTAAAACGTTTGCACCATTCAAATATTTTACATCAGCCCTGAGTCTCGTCACCATACTGTGCTTAAAGTCGTATATGTAAATATCAAAAGCTTTTTTGCATTAATTCACCAGAAATTTCATCACAGATCCCGGTTTGACTTGAACGCCCATTGTACATTAGTAAGTAAAAAGACGTACTCGTCATCCACCTTATTGTACTTTTAAGTGCCAGTGAGCTGCTCATACATATTTCATGCTGTTATGAACGCCCATGCATCTGATTATTACCGAAGCAATAAAAGCGTTTGGAATGGAAAAATATTGATGAGTCATGCTGCACTCGGAGGCGTGAACTGAATTTGCATTCAAATAAAGGCTCTTGTTCGAGTCTAGTGTATTTTGAATGTGATTTGCTGGAAAATAAGTCAAGTAATCCAATAGGTTCCACCATGACAACCTGTTAAAAGAAATGTGTTGACATCCAACCTCAGGTCCAATTAATATGAAATTAAATGTCACAGGGAATCAGTTTGGGTCCGAAAAATGCATTTTTTTTGTCCTTGCTTATGATTACAGATTTTTTTTTTCCCCCTTTAGTTTGTGTGGCTTAACGTAAACATCTTAAAGTGCGTAAAAGAAAAGCCTCGCTTCGCAAACAGGCCGTTTGTCTTTTGTTCGGCTCTGAGAGGAATTTGAATTAAAGCAATTTTCGGTTGTCCTCGGCTCCGGACCTCCAAGACTGCGCCTGAGAGGCTGCGCTAGATGAAAAATGTAATTCATTACACTTTCATTACTGAGCAAACACTGCAGATTTTTTCCCCCTTCTCTTCTGTTCTTTGTTAAAATTTCACCGTTCTAACAAATTCGCCTGCAAAATAACAGTCAGGAATCTAATCAATGTTATGCTGATGATGTAAACGTTTCCACTGGGATATGCGAGTTAATCATGTCATTAAACATACCACCTTGCAGCTAATGTAAAAATGTGAGTAAAAAATTTTTTTTTAATTATTATTACAAGCAAAGCACTAATCATTGCCATTATCTGCAGCCTACAGTAAGTCAAGCACAGCTATACAGAACACAAGAACAGGTGGGGATCAAAACCGGAGGATGGAAATGAAAAACAGAGGGCAGAGAAACTAGCAGGAATGAATATCAGGGCAAGATTAGCACAAATTAGATGTATTTATTATTATTATTATTAGTAGTAGTAGTAGTAGTAGTAGTTTTTAGGATGTCATTCCTTTATAACTTTGCTACTACCTGACATAGCCGAAAACTCAAATGCACGGGTTCAGCATGTCTGAACCCTCCCCAGTCGACACACACTGTCAGGACTTCCCTATAATCAGCTGGTGTTTTAAAAATCAGTCATTGACCAACGCTGTGTTGATGTGCCACTTGAATTTTAAGGGTTAAAATATCTATCACATCCAGAGATTATTTTTGCTTTGTACTCTTCACACAAGTCTCTAGAACACATTGATTTTCTGCAACGCTAAAGCTTTGTCCTTTAAATAAGATAAGCAGATCTCATTAAACTTTTTTTTTTTCATTTACTTTTAAAGTTTACCAAGAACAAATGTGAAACAACTGAGGAAAAAAGATTATTCTTATTTTTAAAATACCAAGTGACATCCAACTTAGTTTCACTTCCTGGACACCCTTTATGCTAGCAGCTTATCAGCATGTTTCGCTAGTTTTGTTAAACACTATGAGTCATGTGCTAGAAGTTTAGCTATTGAAAAAAACGTTGAATTACTTTTTTTTTTTAGTAGCAAAAAAGTCGTAGCAAAAAAAATTAAATTAAATAAAATAAAAAAATCATATTTGTTTAATGTCCTGTCAGATGCTTCTAAGCTGCTAATTAGCCGATTAACAAGCAGACTAACTGTTTGATCTCTTAAACTTTTTCAGTTTATTTGACTTGACGGGGGGGGGAAAGGGTTTTTGATTGCATGTTGCTCAGTCAGAATGAGTTTCACCTCACTGTGTGTAAGTGTTTGTGTGTGTGTGTTCTGGATAATAAAAACAGCTAGCTGGCTAAAATTAGCTAGTAATATTATGAATGGGTGTAGAAATATATAATGTTCATTGAAATTCTGATGCAAAAAAGTCCTTTAAATTAACACTGCAGAACAGAACACACTCAAGACCCAGCTAACAGTCAGGACATCTGCTGTTTGACAGCCACACACACACACACACACACACACACACACACACACAGTGGTCGTGCCTAACCCCCCACTGATGACACATGCTGGGCCACCGTCCAGCTTGGAGTTTCCTTTGGGATCTTCGCCCTTTCATCACTCTCTCTCTCTCTCTCTCTCTCTCTCTCTCTCTAAAACTCAATTGAACTTTTTTTCTGCTCTACAGGAGATGTTCACTCCCGAGTGTAAATTCAAAGAGTCTGTCTTTGAGAATTACTACGTCATCTACTCGTCCACCATGTACCGGCAGCAGGAGTCGGGCCGGGCCTGGTTTCTGGGCCTTACAAAAGACGGCCAAAGCATGAAGGGCAACCGTGTGAAGAAAACCAAACCCTCGTCACACTTCCTCCCCAGGCCTATTGAAGGTACTCACTCTCCTAGATATGAAGCGTATTACTTAATAAAAAATAAAAAGTGTTTCTTTCGGAGTGTTTCTGTGAGAATTTGTGCCCATTCATTTTGTAGAGCGTTTATGAGGTCAGACACTGATGTTGAACGAGGTGGCCTGGCTCAAAATCTCCGTTCCAGTTTATCCCAAAAGCGCCTCAATAAAGGTTGAGGTCAGGGCTCTGTGTTCGGGCCGGTCGAGTTCTTCCACACCGAACTCTCCAAACTGTGTCTTTATAGTCTATGCTTTGTGCACTGGGGTGGAGTCATGATGGAATAGAAAAGGGTCTTCCCCAAACTGTTGCCACAAAGTTGGAAGCACAGCATTGTCCAAGATGTCTTGGTATGCTGAAGCATGAAGATTGCCCTACACTAGGGATAGATGCCTTTCGGCTGCTCCCGGCAAGGGGTCGCCACAGCGGAATATCCAGTCCGCACTACAACTTGGCATAGGTTTTATGCCGGATGCCCTTCCTGACGCAACCCTCCCATTTTTATCCGGGCTTGGGACCGGCACTGCATCCAGTGGCTGGGGTTTGATAACAAAAAGAAGTATTTTTTTACCGACTGTGTGGTTAGTTTAGTCTCCCCATTTTGTCCGATAAATCCCACCTTCTGTGTTATGATTGGTTACAAGAATTCAGCCTTGTCTGTGATTGGTTAGATGCTTAATTATGAACACGTTTTGTGTTGCTTTGTTCAAAATCCAAGTATTTTCTATTATTGGTGTAGTTTAGACTGCACCTACTCTGACTGCAATTGGTCAGATGCTTTACTACATGTGAAATATGAGCCAATCAGAGCTCCTTCCTGAGCCAGAGACCCATTGGATGAAAGTCTCAAGTAAGGTCAGGAGGGAGAAAGGTGTTAGTTCTTGAAAAGTTTCTGATCAGGGATGGAAGCAAATTTTTCCCTCACATAACCTAAAGTTAAACCCCCATGTGGCAAACATGTGCAGAAAGAATACAATTATTCCAACAAAAGAGACACGATCAAATCAAATGTTCACTCTGCTAATATTTACCTGTTGAACGGATTATCGAAGGTTTACACACCACCTCTCATTCCTGTCGAAAATCCATTCTGATCTGGTCAGACTGTCAAGACTGAGGTCTTCTTTTTCATTCTGATTGGACTATTATTCAGCTTATTAGTAGAATATTAGAGTCCATGTAAAGGTGTCTCTATTGTGTCTCATTTTCTCGCTCAGATACAGTATGTCGATATCAGACACTACAAACCCAAAGTTTTTTTTCTTTTCCTCTTACACTGGAGCAGTTTGCCCAGTTTTTATTTTTATTATTTAACAACATGTCAGGCTTTATAAACCATTTGTAGCTACATGTGATGGTTTGGATTTTACTGTACCTACGTAGGAACCTTGAACCAACTATTAGATGAGTTTTAAAATCAGGTATAGACGTCTTGACTCCCTGTGTACGAGCTGTTGCTATATAAACGAAAATGCATTTCAACATGCTTATCAATACACTAGTACCTCGGGATATGAATTTAATCCGTTCCGAAGGCGAGTTCTTAAGATGAAATTTTGTATTGTGAAATACTGTAAATAGCCATTGAACCTCACTTAACCTTAATTTATGTTTCCTCTTAGCACCGACTAGTTTAAAAACCAATCTGAAAGTGGCTCCCTTTTCTAATTGCTATCATCCTTAATAACATTCTTGGACCCAGTGGTGCTATATCTTCAATTAATCTTTCACTAAGTCTGGAAAACCCACAACAACAAAAAAAATACTTGCTTTGCTTGGATTTCCGATTGGCTTCGCTTAGCCGGCGTTCGGTTCGCCTTGGTTCGTCCTCTTATTTGCCGAAAAAGGCTTGGTATGCCTTGCAAAATTTCAGTTCTTACTGCGGAAAATTCCATGTGGCAGGGCGGTCGTATCCCGAGGTACCACTGTACGTATAACCCTGTGATTTTTTTGACCAATCAGAATTGAAAATCTATAGTTCTAGCTGAACTCTTATACCCCTGTCCTAGATGCAATTGATATTTGTTCTGCAAAGGAATGAAAAGCTTTCCCTGATGGTTTGCGTTTTGTTTGTTTCCG
Organism: Heterobranchus longifilis; assembly: GCA_028570985.1. Lineage (NCBI taxonomy): Eukaryota > Metazoa > Chordata > Actinopteri > Siluriformes > Clariidae > Heterobranchus > Heterobranchus longifilis. The sequence continues at coordinate 1,752,932 of JAOVVB010000023.1, read as the reverse complement.
CAGTCTGCATGTACCGGGAGCCGTCGCTGCATGAGCTTGAAGAGAAGCACCGCTCCAGGAAAAGCTCAGGAACTCCGGCCATGAACGGAGGCAAAGCGGTGAACCAGAACTCTACATAGCAGGACCTGGACGAATACAAAAAAATAAAAATAAATCATACACACACACACACAAACACAAACACAAAAATATACATGCACACACATATCGCCTGCTGAAAAGAACAAGCCTTCGGAAAAACACCATGGAACTCACGCTCAACCGATGCGACGAATTCTTGGCTGTGAAAACCGCTCAAGAGAGGACGAGGAGGAGGGGGAGGAGCAAACGCAACGCCGCAAAGCCGCAAATCAGGACTCGAACTCACATTTTATGCAACGACGACAGGGCAGGAAGTCGACCGAGTTTCGAAGTTAATACTGTGCGAGAAAAGCGAGCTTTAAATCGCTCTGGTTAATGCTGTTCCACTTCCTTGTGTATTATTGGTCTTGAAGACAACGATATCTTTTTCTCCTTCTCCATTTATACTCTTGGGTTTTCATCCAGCACATGTTTAAACAAATTTCATTATTATTATTAATATTATTATTATTGCTTATCAATGAATGCACTTTTACGGAAACGAATAGAAACGAATCTACAATGGTGACGGTTTCTGACTGTACTATATTATTGTACTTAAAACTAAACTTATGAGGATGTCTTTGGTATTTTTTTTTTGTCTTCCCGGATGCAAAAGCAGGGTCGCAGCTAGCTTGCGAGACGGCATCAGCTGCAATCATCATGTTTGTTTGTCAGTTTGTTCGATTATGCATTCCACGAAGAGTTACCGTCCATCTTTTCTTCGCCGAAACATTGCAGATTTTCGTGAGATGCTGCTCTCGGATGCTGGCTTCACCCCAGAACCAAGCGCTATCTGTAAATATCCACAATTCGGATTTCGTTCCCAAATCTTCCCAGAATTCTCCTAATCCCAGATGAGTACTTCTGAGCTGGAGAAAAAAATATATTAAAGAAAAAAGTAATAAATCTTCGCTGAGCCAGCATACGCCTCAACCGATGGCGAAATACCTCTTCTCTACGAAAAATGTTCTCCAACTCAGGAAGCCCTAGTCTAAAAAAAAAAAGAAAAGGTCTATTTTTTTCCTCCCATCACCCCGATCGCGCCCCGTCTGGGCCAAAGCACAAAGACTGGCCTATAGGCTGTAGGTGTGGACGGGGGTGGGGTCAGGTGAGGTGGAAGGGGTCGTTTGGGTGTCGCGAAAACAAGTTCCAGCGTTTAAAAAAGTATTTACCAGTCTTCCACTTGGGGCAGCAGTGAGCGCTGAACCTGAGAGTCTGCCGCAAAGAGTTGACGAATTTTTTTGTTTTGCAAAGGACTCAAAAACGCATGAATCAGGAATGCTGTGTTTGTTCTTAAACTAGAGTAGACATAGGGATGGGATTGTGTGTGTCTGTGTGTGTGTGTGTGTGTGTGCGTGTTTTGGAGGGGGGGATTTTGAGAACATGACATATAAGCAAATGACTCTCTCTCTATCTCTAGACGGTTCCTTAAAGCTGAGGAAGAAGCTTCAATAAAACAAAACAAAGAACTGTGGGTTTTGTTTGTTTTTGTTTTTTCTTCTTCTTCTTCTTCTTCCTTTCTTGATTTTTTTCGGCTGTGTAAAAACAGAATTTTATTTTTCACCTTTGCAGATGTTTTCCGAAACCTGTTTTCCTTACCGAAACACTACAATATAAATATGAATATGCATTATGAATTATTATGAGATGTACAAAAAATATGCATTGATACCAGAAAGAATGATGTTAGAGATTGTTTAAGAATAAAGGTACGATACTAAGCTTTCACTCTGCTCCTGGGAAATTCTTTTTTTTTAACGCCTTATGCAAAGAACGAACACTGTTTACGCTCAAACGAAATTAAACATCATTCAGAACATTGTGATTCAGACAGTGCTGCTCTTCTGTCCCGTGTGTGAGGCTGTAAATTAAAGTGCCAATCCACTGTGTGTGAGATTTTAGGGATGGTGCTCCTGTGCCCTTCATCCTGCGGTCGTCATGGAAACAGACTTTTTCTCCCGAGGACGAGAAAAAAATGCGTCTGACTTGTACTGAGAGTGTGTGTAGCTCTAAATATGTGTGTGTGTATGTGTGCGTTACAAATGGGTTTCTCACTTCAATGCTGAGCACCAAATGTTATGTCAGGTGTTCGCCTAATGACACCGTGTGTATGTGTGTGTGTGGGTGTTTGTGTGTGTGTGTGGTTTAAGCAAATATACACGGTGTGGTAAGGTGGGAGCGGACGGTGTTATTTTCTCGGAGATGTCGTCGCAGAGCTCGGTTCCTTCATTAACCCCCTCTGTGGCGGCTGGAGGTAAGAGACGTGATGAAGGTCGAGAGCAAAGACACAGCTAGAGTCCGGAAATGTTTTTCTTCTCAACTAAAATGGGAAATTTATTCAGTCTCACAATCTCCACTCCAGTTCATCTCAAAGGTGCTCGATGGGATTGAGCTCTCAGGGCTCTGTGTTCGGGCCGGTCGAGTTCTTCCACACTCATCAAACTGTGTCTTTATAGTCCTTGGTTTGTGCACTGGGGCGGAGTCATGTTGGAGTAGAAAAGGGCCTTCAACAAACTGTTGCCACAAAGTTTAGTAAAGGACAGCATTGTCCAAGATGTCTTGGTATACTGAAGCATTAAGATTGTCCTTCACTGGGGATAAGGGGCCTGATTGATTGAAACACCTGAATTCAATAATTAACACGTTTGCCCAAATACTTTTGTCCATAAAGTGTATTTTTTGAGCAGTCAATGTTATTCATAGGGTTACCGTACCGTACCATATCGTTGTGTCTTTTCGTAACGCCACGTCAAGGCCAAGATTATGAACCCTTAATGTTGAAACTGTTGAGGCGTAAGATAAAAAAAATAAATGAATAAAATCACAGCCTTCTTGTCTTGAATACTCAAAAATCTTTTCAATATCACATCTTAGTGTTACCTCAGGGCACACACACTGGAGACTCCTTTCATAAATATTACAGATCCTGCCTTACTGTATGACCCAGAAACATAACGTTTCATACAGTGGCTTGGAAAAACCTACCAGCTGGTTTCCATATCTCCTCATAAATCCCTATATAAAGATTTTTTTACCATATTATTTACAGCAGAACCAACATTTCATATGGAGAAAAGTTTCATTTCATTATTTTATGAAGACGGCTTTGCTTTACAACAAATTGTGACTGAACATCTCGGAGAAAAGCACTGAAGTGAAAATCATTTCTACGAACACGCTATAATCTGCTTACGATGCACTCTGCTTTCGAGGTGCTGTAACCAGAAACGGCCCGATGGCACTTTTCCCCTGATATCAACACCATACCATCTAATCTTGTTTAGTTTTTTTTTCTATTAACCTTTTAAATGTTCTTTTTTTCCCTTTAGCACTTCATGTTTTATTAAGCAATATGACACAAGATGGAGTGCAGTTGTATTGAATATCAGCACGGTTGTGATGTGGTCATAGGCTCGAAACATGACCCCGAGTGTCATATTGGTTTTATACAACAGTTCCAAAAACACTATTTATTATCCACAATTTATGAGTTGATTTATTATTTATTATTTTGCTCCACCAAAACATATCCTTTCATGTCTAGCAGAACTAACCGCTACTTGCAGAGCAGGCGACTGACAGCTAGTGTCATTAACGATTGTTAAAACTTAACTTTAACTTTTTTTTTAACCAATCCGTTATTTATTTATTCATTTTAGTTATTTTTAAATATTACAATTCCATGGCATTGTCATTTAAAATTTTGACAAATTTGACAAATAAAGCGACTTAATGACAACAAGCTTACGTTAACACTACTGTTAATCACTTATAAATCAAAGACATTTTACAACCAAATATTCTGAAGATGTTATAAATTGTGATAGTAAGACTAAATTACATATTGTGAAAAAAGAATTTACCAGTTTCTACAGTCATCTAATATGAAAAACTTGAATAGACATGATGCCTAAACTAAACGACTCAGTGCTGTAATTATGCAAAAATTAATGCATGAATTTGAAAAAAAAAAAAAAAAAAATAGGTACATGTAAAAATTTCCAGTTCTATTAATAAATCACTTTTTTAAATTTAGTTCCAATCTTACAGATTATTGGTACATGGATGAGTTAATGATTAGCCTAAGTGGTTCATGTATAACGTACAGTATACATACACTGTTCATCATTACATTCTGATAATTTGTTCTTTGTCTTATTTGCTTTACTGGAAAGAGTTCCTGGATCTTATTCATCTTTCCTTGTGCATGAGTGTAGCCCTTGTTTATTCATTGTACCGCTGGGAAACCTGAGAACAGATTAGCCAATTGCTTTTTCAAGCTGATGAAGGACTTTTGGAAGTTTGAACAAAGCTTCCAACATTTACTACCTTGGTGCTATTGATTTCAGGAGCGGTCTAGGTGGTAAGACTTTGGACAGAGCTGATAAGTAAGGCCCTGGAGTCTTTTAAACAAAAGGCTAGCTGATAAAAAAAAAAAAGAAAGAAAAAAGAACAGATACACAAAAGAAGCAATAAACCATCTTGAGCTTTCCCCCGTGATAAAACCGCAGCTGTAGATTCAACAAGATCAGAAACGGAACATTACTACCAAAGCATGCAGGAGAAAGAAATCACATAACAAAAGTGTTAAGAGCCCCGAGAGCCCCGAGACCAGAGCGGTGGAAGTAATAAATCGGACAACGATCAGGATAAATGGTGTTGAACCATAGCAAGGTTCTATAACAGATATTATAGACTCCCAGAGATTCTTCAATCACATGGAAACCTAAAGGTAGAAACTAGGACAGCAACATCAAAGCACCTGCACAGAGTGAGACAGGAGCTGGAAATATGGATGAACAGGAAGAACGAGATCAAAGCTGTCGACTGATATCCGTATGCCAAAAAAAAAAAAAAAAACGGAAAAAGAAAAGAAAGCTGCCAAGATCAGTGCATGAAAACCTAGAAAACTTCACCACTTGATTCTTTGAGAGACTCATCTTATGGATTTTGGAACCGTTCTTAAGTTGTAGTTCCATTTAGAAAAGTTTCCAGGGAGAACCGTAGTTATGTAAAGAACATCTTTTCTTCAACATTCTCCCAAGTACTAATATGGCTAAATAGATATCTAGATAGCTAGATGTTCATAGTTAGTTATATACTTTACACAGTCCCCAAGGGTTCTTCAAGGGCTCTTTTTATAATAAGTGTTCATTTTCTAATAAAGGTTATTTTTAATAAAAAAAAAAAAAATCAAGTGTTCTACCTGGAATATTTGCTGACAACAATGCTTTACATAATGATGGATTCTAAACAAAGAGTTGGTCTTTTATCCTCAATAGAACTTTGTCCTATTTCATTCAACAGACATTTGGAATTCAGGACCAGAAGGTTTGTTACATCATCACGGGGACGTGTAGCTCAAGATGTATAACACCCACAAACAACCCAATTGGATCCCAATTACTGTCATTCTTTATACAGAACTGTAACATCTGCAGTCTTCCATCACTCATTCCCTTCTTCTTCTTCTTCATCTTCTCTTCACTAACAGTGTTGTTTGGTTAGAGGCTGTTCCACAGGGATTCTCGCATTTTGTTTATCCTTGTTCTCCGTCTCTGATAAGATGCCTGAGATGCTTCCAAGCTGGAATTGAGGGAGCCTCATTAAAAAATAATTGGTTCCCCAATTATTAGGACATCTTCTGATCTATGTGGGGAAAAAACGGCTGGTTTTGATGGATTATGTATATTCAATACTGGAATTTGAAATGCAAATGCTAAAATACTAGGTGTGGATTTTGACCAGGAAAGGGTACTCCAGTACCCTGATTGAGTACCTGCATCTGCTTCCCCCAATCTATAGGCTAACTTATAAAAAAAATTACCATTTTAGCATCTTAGCAAGTGAAATATTATTGGATCCAGCCAAACCTACATATATTTTTTTCTAAATAAGTTTGCAACAAACCAAATATAAGATCATTGAGCTTTATTAAGATTTATATTCAAATGTTACTGGAATTGCAAGCAAAAAAAAAGTCTTGTTCTATTGGCAGATAATTTCCCATGAGATACTAGACTTTACAAAAAGATGCACAACAGTAGCAATAGCAAAGAAACTTCAAAGTCTGATTAATGACTTTCTTTACATTTGGTTATAAACAGAACTTTTTTAAGGGTTTTGAATTTTCACCTGGTAGATACTAGAAGAAAACGAGAATTTAAAATATCATTTATTCTTCATTACTTTTAAAATGTATTTGTTAATCTCTACGAGGCAAACACTTTACTACAATAAGGTGTTATTTTCATGAAAGGTTTCCAACTACAGTAGGAGTTTTTCTTAAAAACTTGAAACCCTTAAATATCTAATTAACCCATAAAGAACCCTAAAAGAACCTTAAGAGCAATTAAGTTATTAAGAATTAAGAATATCCGGGGAGCGCTGGTTCGATCCCCGGGTGATGCTGTTTTCCTCTCACAGCCGGAGGCACAGAGAGAGCTGATTGG
>JAOVVB010000023.1:1717258-1742060 GCA_028570985.1 Heterobranchus longifilis | reverse complement strand
CGTCTCTTGCGCAAGTCGCTGACAAGTTATCTATCGATTTCCAGATTAGACGTTCCACTCAGTGAATGTTCACGGGACCGACTGCAGTGGGCTCCGAGCCACCTCAGGCCTGGGTCGTCATTCATGAATGTACAGTCTTCTTTAAAATGTTTGCATCATTCAAATGTTTTACTGCAGCTAAGAGTCACCAGCAAACGTTCCAGTTTGACTGGAATGCCTCCTGTGTTATTAAATGCATTAATGCTGATTAAAACAAACAAGCAAGAATATGATGGCTTTCCTTTATACAGTACCACAGTGGGGTTGAATTCTCCAGTCTGATTATTTAGAAGGTGTGCCCTATTTTGGTGTTACAACTAGGGGTTCCAGGTGTAAATATACACCTGTTGCTAAACCTACAGTATTAGCAATAGGTTTATATTCAACAATGAATGAAAATTAAATAAAAATTAAATAAAAATGGAGCAATTGTTTATTGCAGTTATAAAATAAGATAAGGAACTATTCAAAATGTTGTGAAAACATTTATTAGGCAACAGGATGCACGTTGGAGCACCACTGGCGTTGATTTGTTGCAACAATGTTGATTAAATGACACTTGGCTAACATTAAATGAATGACTCCAACTTCAAAACAACATGTATTCTCAACAAAAATACACCCTGATTCACAGGTTCAAACTGGTTCAAAATCTGGTCATAGCAGTAACAGCGCTGAATGCAAGCTACCGGTCTACCAGGGAACCCACAGCAAACACTACCTTTTAAAAAGAAAGCTAACATTTCTTTGTTTTTGTTTAGTATTTCATTTCCTACACTCTACAACTATACTGGAGATTACAAAACTATGAAATAACACATATGGAATTGGGTGATTAAGTAACAACAACAGCAACAGTCAGTTGTTAGTTAAGACACAAAGGTCAACTGTTCTGGAACAGTTCTTGCAAGAACAGTATTGTGTCAAGTGCATTTGCAAAACCCATCAAGCACCATAATGGAACTGGAAGACCTTCCCAGGAAGCAAGAACAAAACTTACCTCTGCTAAAAAATCTGGAAATGACCACGGAGTTAGAAAGTCATCCCAAACCTTTGAGCGAGCCACCAGTGTAAGTATCACTTTTTCAAACAACAAGAGCTACCAAAAAAACCCCGCTCCAAGTAAAAAATGACTAGACAACTGCAATTTATTGTTACAAAACATTGGGAAGGTGGAAATATGAAAAAGAAAAACCCTGCATTGGTAGTATGAGCATGTACAGGATGGACAGAACCATCAAGATTCATTCAACTTGGGCGAACAGATATTATGAGGCAAGTTTGTCCCAGTATCCTACACCATTAGGGTTCCTGCAGCATAACCATCTCTCAGACAATATCTGCACGTTGTGTGTATGGGAGACATGCAAAAAGGAAATAGACAGCAAATTGTTTACTGTGTAAATCAAAGGAATTGTTTCCTCCTGGCTGCACATTCTTAATAACAAAGCTAATTAAGATCATTAATAGTTGTTCTTGGTCTAATGTGGATTTTTTTTTTTAACAAAAAGGGCTGTCCTTAACACGTCTTTAAGCAGCACAAATATGTCTTTTAGAAGATTTGTTTTGATGAAATAAAAGAAATGAAATTAAACTATGACTCAGTAGACGGGATGATTTCAAGATTCCTAACTATTTCTTCCTTGGACACTAGCCCCTTCACACTGACCAACAATCTGGTCTCCTTGAAAATAAGGAATATTTTACAGTTATTACTTCTAGTCATGCTTAAAAGTGGTTCTACATATTCCCATTGAAAAAAGAAAGAAAGGAAATCAATTTTGGTGCAAACATTCTTTTTATGATAAAATAATGACTGTATGTTTACACATGTTTGTGTATTTTTCAAATCTGCCAATTATCATTTTACCGTGACATGACCACAACGATAACTGATCTCAGTCTGGGATAAAGTGCAGTGTTTCCTCAATAGTCTTCCAAAAGCAAAGCAAGGTCTTGTACCTTTTTAAAGTTTCCATATTTTATTACTTTAACAAGAAACAACAATTTTGTTAACACAAGCCTCTGCGTTCCATCAAAATGTATGTTAATGTTTCAACTGAAATATCCTCAAATAAAGCATTTTCATACCTTAAACTTCCTTTATTTGACTCCTCTTCCAAATACACCTTTTCAGTGTTTTATGTAAATGAGCTATTGCTGAGCCACGCCCCTCCACATCTGAGCAACAAGCCGGGGTAGGAGTATCTTCTATTTAAATTGCAATAAAAACAAGAAGGGGGGTGAGGGGGGGGGGCAGGCAATATTTTCTCTCATGTTTTTTGTTGCCCCTTGCACGCTAGAGACCCATCTGAATTTATAACAATGAATTGTTAGAAAAGTGAATTTTGCATAATTGCTTCCTTTAAAAGAAGCATCTGTGAGGCATGTGTGATTGATATAATAGATTAAATACAGTAGATTTTGGAAGGAGCATTAGACCTCCTTTACATCTGGGTCAACTTGCGTTCAAAGATACATGAAGAAAGATCCCCAAGGAGGTGCGTCTCTCAATTCAGATGATTGACATTCCATGCAATTGGCGGATTGTTCTTGATACAGGGCTTTTGCTAATTAAATAAAAAAAATAAAGCAGGTCACATTAAACTATCTAAGTAAGTAAAATTTATTTATATGCAACAATTAAAAAAAAATTAGTAAATGAATGTATAGAAAGTCATTTTAAATATGATGATGATCATGATGATTGATTTTTTTTATATTAAAACATTTTGCTAAAATAAAACATTTTTAACTTCATTGATATAGCACAACAGACAGACATACAGTAAGCAGCACTACAAGAATAAAAAAAAAGTAATACAAGGCAATACAAAATTTTAAATAAAAATTAAAATGTAAGAAATATATAGATTTATAATTGTATAGCTTGGTCGATTTTGTATTTAATGAGCAAGGAAAAACTCCTGAGACATCATGAGTAAGAAAACTTGAGAGGGACCAGACTCAAAAGGGAACGCATCCTCGTTTGGGTGATCCTGGACAGTACGACCATAAATAAATCCCTTTTATAACTGTGAGGTCAAAAGTGCAGTTGTATAACAGGAAATGTGTTTTTTGTTAACATGAAGTCCATTTTGTTGAACTTACTAACTGTTCCCTTATAGAGCCTGGGGTACAACACTGTGGCCATTTCAGTCACAAAACTGCAGTCATAAGTCATACAGAAAGTCATAAAATGACCTGCAAGAAAAAAGGAGAGATGAGGTCCAGTCCTGTGCAAAAGTCTTAGCCACATGCAAATAACTGCTTTAGAGCAAGGGCGTGTGTAAAAAAGTTTATACATTCAAAAAAAATACTATAAAAAGTATTAAACAGTAATTAATAAAACAAAGACAATAACTGGTGTGACGAGTCTTTGCTTATAATATAGTCTCAGGTCATATGTGTGCAGTTTTATAAGGAAATGAGCTGCTTAGTTTTACTGAACATCCTGCCGAACCCGCTACAGTCCTCCTGAGCAATTTGTTGCACCTGCTTCTTTTTTCATGCATGTAAATCCCAGAAGCGTTCTTTTTCATGTCTGTTTCTGAAAAGTAGTCTTTTACATAACATGCTGCTTTCTTTTCTGGTGTACAGATGTTTTGTTTGTGTGTGTGTGTGTGTGTGTGTGTGTGTGTGTGTGTGTGTGTGTGTGTACGGAATTAATAATGAACTCATAAAATCAACATGTATAAAAAAAAGCACTGTATTTGCATCCAATGGAGTGTTTGCTGGATCCTGCCACACTGACGGCTCAGAGACGTCTAGCTGCAAGCAATTTTACTATACACGAGATATGAATCCAAACTCCCCAGGTTTAACTATTCAGGAACCTACAGCAAGCCTCAAGGTGCTGAGAAGACTCCTACAGTAAGTGTGTGCTGCATTTATAGTGTCCAGACATTTATTATTATCATCCCATCACCTTATTCTGTTATCAAGTTAGAAATATACATTATACATTTTGATTTAGTTCAATCATATTATTAATCATAACGTGTGTACTCGTATGTAAAGTGATGCAGTACAGAAATCTTAATCATAAAAAAATTTGTCTGGAATTTACACAACTGAAATAAATGTTTGCCTTGACAGATTTTAATCTCGACCAGCGGTCATGATAGCACGGTTTTATGGCTGCTATCCACCAGGATCTCCGCCTGGGTCAGACTCAGCAGGGATTTTGTGCAAAGAAATCTTTTTTTTTTGTTCCTTTGGAGGAAATATCGATCATTGGGGGGAAAAAAAACAGATCTAAAGAATAATGTAATCCATGTATAGACATTCAGAGGCATTATGGCTTGTGCTAAAATCCTGGCTTTATGTCAACTACGGATGGTTTTATAAAGAAAATTGATTATAATAGCGAATGATTTTCTCTTAGCCTTCAGAGGAGCTGCATGCACTCCGTTTAGCACAATTATGTAATTATAGTTGTGAAAGTCATTCCTCATGCTCTTTCAAAATCCTGGAATATGGCCGTGCCATGAGGGAAGAAAAACTACATAGATGTGATAACACATTCAGGTGGTCAGCTGACTTAATTTTATTGCCACATAACGTTGCTGAGTCTAGACCTGAGCGAATTAAGTAACCCCAGATCATAACACTGTCTCCAGAGGCTTGTACAGTGGACACTATGCATGATGGGAGCATCGCTTCATGAGCTTACCTTCTTACCCTGACACGCCCATCACTCTGGAATAGGCTCAATCTAGACTCATCAGGTCACATGACCTTTTTCCGTAGTAATTCCCAAAGTATTCTCTCCTTTTCTGCGACAGTGTTTATCCAATATCAGAGTCACTGACTACAGGAATACTACCATATACTAAATAACCCTAAAAAGTGCTTTAACCTTAAACACAGTGTCCTCCTCTGCTAACTAACCCGTCCCACCAGTGGAAACAGAGTCGGACACGTTGCTTTCGGCGAACTCAATTCCGGTGCTAAGCTTAAAGATAAGAAATTTCTTTTATTTTCAGCTCCTCGAGCAAAATTCACTGGAACCACGACTGCCAAGTCTGACTCTAACACCCAGACAGATCCTGCGAGTGCGACATAGACAAACCATTTCAGGAGAAATCAGCATGTTTTTCGGCCAAGATGTTAAAAAGACAAAAAAGAGTGTTTAGCTGTAACTCACTCAGCAATAAAAGTTTTAGAGCTAACAAAGCTACAAGGAGTAGCGTTTAATCAAGTCATGCATAATTAAAGCGGTGCTTCCATTTAAGTGGCTAAGACTATCTGTTCAGCGTTGTCCTGAAATGCAACCGATATTGTCTGTAGTGCTTGAGATGTCTTTCAGGTTTTTTCATCACGGCTTCAGAACACTCCTGCTCAGGAGGAAACATGAAGCTTTTAATAATTTATAATGCTTACTTCTGAAGAGTATTATTTATTGATTCGATATGCTTACTTTTCTGCTTTGTTGATTGAACCACCCTGGCATGCTAGCTTAGCTTAACTTAGCAACACTTATACATGCTGATATGCAGTAGTTATTTTTTAACTGTAAACCTTTTTCTTCTGTGTGTATAAAAGCGTAAATTTAAGAACAACACATGCACTGTTTCTGTGGAAAGAAGTAATTTTTTAATTTTAAAACTTAATCCGGACACACCCATGCTGATATTGGACACCCATGCTGATATAACCTGGACACACCCATGCTGATATTGGACACCCATGCTGATATAACCTGAACACACCCATGCTGATATCATGCTGATATTCGGTACAACAGCATGACCCATGCTGATATTGGACACCCATGCTGATATAACCTGGGCACACCCATGCTGATATCATGCTGATATTCGGTACAACAGCATGTGATATTACAACAGCATATGTGATATTACAACAGCATGTGATATTGGTTTTATACAACAGTTTCACAAACATCATTTATTATCAACAGATTATGATTGCTTTCCGTATTTTGCTCCGCCAGGACACATATCCTTCCTCGTCGGGCGGAACTAACTAACCCCAACTTTCAGAGCTGGCGACTGACACTTAGTGTAATTAACAAAGTAGTTTTAAATTCTTACCGGTACTATGTACCCAAAAGGTAAAGAGAATAAACCATGGAGGAGCTGGACAGTCCTGTAAATCTCATAAAACCCTTTATATTACGAGTTATTCCACGAGTATAGACGCCTTCCAGGGTTCCGGGGTCGAATCCCATATAGTGTTAAATGAAAAGCTAGTGGACTATGTAGAGTGTACAGTCCCTTGTTCCACACACCAAGTAGTGCTTTTGATCAGGGGTTTGGAATTCAACCATGAGTTAGAAGCTAGTTAGCTTTGTAGCTCACGTTAGCCGTGAACAGAACAACACATGTAGGCAAAATGCTGTTAAAGACGACATAACGTTATCAGATGTGTGTTCTTGCTGAAAGTGAATTTGTGAATGTGGGTTTTGTCAGGCAGCTGCTCTCACCCATGCTGCGACCGACAGTTAGTGTAATTAACGATTATTAGACACACTGATACATACAGTATAGTTAAACATCCAAGTGCTGTTGTGCTCAATATAATCACTCGTGGAAACCATACTGTATCAGTCCAATTACTTGATTACATTGATTACATTGTTTAACATCTCCAGTGCAGAAACAGAGATTTACTCATGGTATTCCAGCTCCATCTTATCTTAATATTTCAGTCGAGCCCATTTAAGGTTGTTGTTGTTTTCCTGCATTTTCGACTTACAATTAATGGGGCGCGAGAAAGCCTGAACATTACTCCCTCACTGCTTCACTATTGCTGTACATGTAGACTCTCGGGTTGTTATCACATTTGGGTGTTTACGTAAAACATGTTTTATTTTTGACTACAACTGCTTGTAGACAGATTTCTATTTAAGGTTTAAAGTGCTTCTGAAATTCCACTGTAGAGTATTTGAGAGCTTCTTATCCCACTCCCTTAGTGCCGCAGTAGTTGCAGTTTATCACTTAAGGGGGAAATTATTTGGGAAATGGTTTTCAATGACAGATATTTCTCTCATACTTGATTTTTTTCATCTATTTAAATGCTCTCTAGACACAGACACCGTACCGCATGTGCCATGTCTTGAGTGGCTCTAGGGTTAGCGTAGGACTTTTCGAGCTCATTAGCAGCAATAGAGGTTGAAAACAAGCTAGATGAAATGAAATCTTCAATATAAGTTACAGGCTAAGCCTACTTCACACTGAGAGCACTCACTGCCGCTGAGGATGGTGCCGTTTGTTCCTGTTAGAAACCACGATGCTGCGAAGCATTATGAACTGTTCTCAACCTTAAAAAAGTGGATTTCATCCAACTAAAACACTTTTTCTGTTAAACAGTTGCACCTGTAACACAATTATAGTACAGGTGTTTTTACAGTCTCACAATCTGGTATCACCCAAATGATGATGGGATCCCAGTTGAGTCTGGTTCCTCTTAAGCTTTCTTTCTCATGTCATCTCAGGGAGTTTTTCCATCAGCACCATCACCTGTGGCTGGAATCAAACCCCCCACCATAGAGGCTAATCACTTCGCCACCCTTCTGCCTGATAAATCTATCATTTTATTTATATTTATATTTTTAAAATTGATATTAATATTTCTGTAATGCCGCTTTGTGACAATGCTTGTTGTTAAAATTGCTATACAATTAAATTTGTATTTATTTCACACTATTCCGGCCCACACACTACACACTGTCGCTCTACTTTTCTTCTTTTCGAACAGAAAGACCTCGACATACAAAACCAAATCACGCCTCGCAAGTCATTTTATGTGGAACGTTGATGAGTAATGCAACGCCGTCTCAGACGGTGACCTTGTAGGAACAAGCCGTGGCTTAATAATAACTTAACGAACGTCTGTGCGCTGTTCATCTGTAACGCTCAGGCTGAACGAGCACAGCCCAATACAGCATTACTCCTTATCTAGATAAAACGGGCAAAAATCCCATCGCGATACAGCAACTCGATTCATTACACACTGAATACATCTTATATCTGTAATTGAATCGACTGAACGGACTGAACGGGAAAAAAAAGATGCTTTCATGGTTCTATTTAAAAGTTTCATAACCTTTAACGATAACTCACATATAGCAGTAGCAGATGGGATTAGAATCATCGTTAGGAAAAAAATAACAGAAACATTGACAATTCTTCGATAATTTCCCTAATGGGTAATTATTAAATTGAAACCTTGGCCATGAGTGGAATTCAACTTTTACTGTAGAAGGTGTTTTATGGGCTCCATTAGGAAAGAAAATTTAAGAACAGCAATAATCTGATTCATTCGATGTTCTTTCTGCTGATCTGACATGAATACGTTAAAGATTTTCCCGGAGTTTATTTGGGAGGAAGTTTTCTGCTGACACCCAGAAGAAGACAGGTTCCTTTCCGGCTGGTCTTTAGGTTGATCCCTTATGTTGTGAAGGACATGAGGGAGTTTCTCCTCTTCACTGTTTCCACTGTAAAGCAGCTTTGTGCTGATGTTTATTCTCTTATTGCTGCTAAAACAATAAAAAATACTGTTCTTTATTGATCTGCATTACAGCTGCCAAACAGGATGTCTTGTTCAAAATCATTGCATTTTAATATTAACACATTGGAATATCTTGTTTTTACTTACATCAAAACTTGGCATTGGTTGGTGCTGCGCTGTCCTGAACCGTGCACATTGTCTTGTGTTGTGTCTTTCGCTGTGTGTGCACTCGTGCACTTTATGCAGTTTAGGGTGTTTTATAAGTATAATATTTTTAGAAATGTGTCCGCTGATGTCGTTATGATGTTTTACTGTCGTACTGTAAGTTGGTTTCTCGAGGGGTCGCCACAGCGGACCATCTGATCCGTGCAACAACTTGGCAGAGGTTTTACACTGGATACCTTTCCTGACGCACCCTTCTCTTTGTATCCGGGCTTGTGACTGGCTCGGAATCAAACCCCACATGACAGGCAAGAAACCTACCACAGAGCCACTAATGCACCTCGTTTCACTGTGCACGGTTGCACTGTTTCATATACTGTAACTACTGTATATGATTGAAATGACAATAAAAGCTATTTCGCTTTTCGTTTTGGACTTTAATAGCACTATACAAATAAGATTGATTAAAATCTAATGGGAAAAGAAAAATTGATAATGGTTTAATAGAAACAATCCAGGCTGATTTCTAACAACAAACAAAATAATGATTCCTGATATTTCTAATATTTCTTATTGCCGATAATGTCCTACATTAAATATTTAAACATTAAAATGCAAAGCGCAGTATTGTGCCACCAGGGTGGCTCTTGCTCCATCGGGCGTGGCTCTGCAGAACTTTTGGGGGTGTGCTGTGCTGTGATGTCAGCCACCAGGATGTTAATGGCGGATTTTTGGGTGCTGTGGGTTGTGGGGTGAGGCCTCCATGGATCGGACTTGGTTGTCTGGCGTCTCCCATGGGTGCTGGAACGGATTGGGATCTTTGGTATTTGGAGCCCATGTCGGGGACTTTGGGCTCCTTTCCTGCTGGGGCCAATGCGTAGCAGGCTGTGGTGCTCTGGGTGATCTGGTGCCTTTCTATCATGGCAAGCATTGACTTTTTTCAGTCATTTGTTCTGCATTAGCTTTTTTTATGGGATCTTCAGACCAGCTGTGCTGGCCTTTGGTCCCATGGGTATGGGTGAGCCTTGGGTGCCCATGATCCTGTCCCCAGCTTACTGGTATATAATTGCTAATAATGTTAATGTGTTAATGTTAAAGAGAAGTACCCACATTAGAAGCACAAAACTAATTTATGTGGCAGCCTGTAAAATCCCTTAACATGGTGAAATGACAAAATTCACAAAATTCAACTTCAGGACAAGATCATTATTGAAATTTAAATGACTTTGACAAAATATTGAAAGACTCCAGACAATGTTGCACATACAATCTGAAAACAACTAAATATTAACCTTTACTTATAGCATATATGCCATTTAAGGTCTAACAGCATGGAGTCTGTGTTACGGAATTGTCCGTTTTTATAGAATGGATGATAAGAAGTACAGATTCATGTTCAAACTGTGGATGCTAGTTTTGTTTTCCTTTCCCTTGAGTGAAGGGTTTGGTAAATAGTAGCTTAACTAGGATTTTTCTTTACTCTGATGAGCTATTTTGTGGTGCTCGTTGTTCAGCAATTACTAGCTTCAGCAATGGACCAGTGGATCACCTCCTTCAAAGGATGTATTCCACTTAGGGAATACAGAAATACAGAACAGTGAGTCCCAACATACAAACAAGTTCCATTTCAAGAGCTTGTTCGTAAATCGAATTTGTTCGTAAGTCCAACAAACATTGTCCAGGTATTAGGATATTAACACAATTAACTATAAACAGTATAAAACTAACATGTTCCATGACCTTGTCCTTGTTGAATGATTCATGTTAAAAGAACGAGCATCTTTTTCACTTGCTCAATTCTCTCAATTATTTTAATTTCATCTCCATCGTTATCGCTCGGCGCTTCTTAGCAATACGAGCTTCATCGCCGCTGCTTTTACGTTCGCTTCTGAACATCCTGAGATGCACGTTGCACGCACGTGGTAATGTACGCTTTTATCTAACTTCCACGATCGAACATGCGCGTATCTTCAAAAGTTTGTAACTTGAATGATCGAATGTAGGAGACTTTTATATTTTACTGTATAAGTAAATAAATGTCTCTATTTGCAGCATTGTTAAATCTGTTTACATCCAAAAGTGAAAGGAGAGAAACTGCATTTTAAAGTTTTTATCATGACTGCAGCACAGGAGCATCATAGACATTTAGATCTCCGGGTATCTGATAATAAACCGAGTAGATTAGGATCAGGCCAGTTTAACTACAACACGTAACTGTCTGACAACAAAACGATGTTTTGGACGTCTTTCCAGAGATTTAATTATGAAACTTTACAAGAAAATTGCATTAATGATAAATCTGTGCTAATGAGGACCTATAGACCCCCAATATTTCTGAATATCTAACCCTGGCAACGCTGATTAATGTGTTGATCTGTGAATGCAGGAATATTTTCTCATTATAATAAACCATTACCCAACTTACTCACTTGAGACAAGCAAACTGGAGTGTTGAGAAAAAAAAAATCCAAAACCAATTAAGTTTTCACCAAGGGCATACACTTCCTTATATAAACTGTCAAGAGATAGCTAGATTAACTGATAAGAAGAAGATCCATTCGACTGGAGCGTGGTCAGGCTTCGGCTTGATGTTTGTCCAGAAAAAAGGAGGAATCATTATCAATAGATGGAAAAAAAACCCAGTTTGAGTCATATGTGAATGATATTTTATTATTATCCTGTATAATGTTGTTTATGTTAGCATCTGTTAACACCTTAATAGCTTTATCTGCCACTTTTCTGCTCAGTTCTCTCAATTCTTTAACTCTTTATTCTGTCTGAAAACCTGTCTGCTTGGCAAAGTTTCAGGCTGGTTATTTCCAGCCAAGACAAGGTTTCTGACTAATGGAATTGAGGGAGGACTCTAAAGTAGCAGCCGAGAGCCAAAGTAATGTTTCATAAATGTAATAAAAATCAGTTTAACTGATGTAAATAAACACGTTTATGGTCTTTGGCGGAAATGAGCACAGAGACGTACATTTTATTACGCTGTACACAGATGTGACCAAGCCCCCTTCCTTATCTTTCTTATATACAGTATACAAAATAGCTGATATACTGTATACATATATGTACACATTTATATATATATATATTGGGCGCCATATATACATGGCATAGTGTTTAGCACTGTCGGCTTGCACCTCCAGGTCCTGGGTTCGATTCCCACCTTGGGGTCTGTGTGCATGAAGTTTGCATGTTCTCCCCGTGCTTGGTGGGTTTCCTCTGGGTTCTCCGGTTTCCAACCATAGTCCAAAGACATGCAGGTTGGGCTAACTGCCTAAAGTGTGTGAATGTTGACCAGAAGTCCTACCACGGTCATACAAAATGAGAATAAATACAACGGTCAACAGTCCCTGGTTAGACGACAAAAAATATACTGTATATATTCTCAAGTTTGACCCTAGTAGTCCATAGAATTAAACTATATAGGAAGGAATACTGTTCAGTCTTGGTCAAAGTTTTTATTTCTCTTAAAGGTCCCATATTTAACTATTTCTTTAATAAGTGAACACAGGTCTCCAGCTGAAATCCCCCTCATACCTTAAACACCCTTTATTTCACTCCTGCTCCAAATGCACCATTTCAGTGTCTATGTAAATAAGCCTGTGCTGAGCCACGCCTCTCCAGAGAAGAACACAGCCGGGTGGGGAAAGGTGTGTTGGAGTGGATCGTCTTATATGAGGTTACAATAGGGGACAAGTCTAATGAACTAGTTTAAGAGCCACATAATGCGAAAATGAGAAAAAAAAGACAAAAAGCAGAAAAAAAATTCTTTCTCATATTTTTGGTTCGTATATACACACACACACACACACACAAACACACACACATGAATTTAGGTGCCCTTTAAACCTCAGCCATTTTCAAACAGTTAACTTTTCTACAGGAACGATGGGATTACGCCCTAATTAATGCATCCTACGTTAAAAATATCAAAAAGTCCACTAGACCTAACCTATTGAGCATCATAGCCTATTCTATCTTAAACATAATCAGAACACCTACAGATGAGAAAAATCATCGAACGCAACGCCTATTTCATAATGAAATAACCAAAAGCCAATGCCATAATAGACTATAGAGTGTGTCACTTGTTTTGGCTTGTGATCGCGTAGCTGACTGGGAGCTGTGGCTCACAGCTGCCACCCATCATCGTCATCGTACAGATAATCTGTATTTATATAGAAAATCCCCAAACACGTCATAGGTTTTATGCATTTACATTTACGTTCCAAAAACATTTTTCCATTTACGTTATAGCCGGTACAAACAATCTTCCCTCACCACCCTTACTTTTTTCTCTGTCTGCAAAGTTAGTAAGATGAACAAGCACACGTTGTCATGTTATTAAGAAACGAAGTTGAAAAAATGCTGAGACTGGAGACTCCTTCCATAAATATTAAATAAATGTCTCCTTACCGATAAGGACACTGTATCAGAGATTACATAAGCATTTAATTTCTGGAGTCTTTACCTTTTATGTTCCTGTAAAATAGAAACCGTAACGTATTAAAAAATACAAAGCTGTGTTTAATCTAAATTGAAGAGCACGTCCTTGTGTTCAGAGAGACTAAGGATATGATGCTAGTCAGGAACCAGTCAAGACTAACCATTAATCTGTGTATTGCAATGAGAACAAATTTTCTCTTTTTGTTCTTGAGTAATACATTAAAACAGCTGCTTTATTTCCCTCAACCGGAACTACCTGGAATGTTCCTGTTTATCTGACGCAAATCCCTCAGACCACAAGAGATCATCTAACACACTTCGGGTCCTGTACCGGAATGCACCAGTTCTTCCAGCGAACGTCTTTCAGGGGGATCTTTGAAGCGTTCGCTCCTCCTGCTGGCGAGGACGAGACGTTTCTCACGCAGCGCTCTCGTTAGACATTCTTCAACGTGCAACATCCAGGCCGCCGGGCTTCATCACGTAACGAATGCCCCTGAGCTTGTTAGTGATCCTGTCCGCCGTTCCCATGCACCCAGACAAAACAGGATGTCGAGTTCATGTCGATTATGCCGTGCATGTGTTTGAAATGCCTGTGTGTGTGATACTGGTGGCCCTGCCTCCGATGGTATCGCTTGAGTGTAACTCAGCCGGGGCGACCAGCCGTCACTGGCCCGGGTGTGATTTTATTAGCGTGCGCGGACGGGGGGCATTAAAAGGTCATCCTCATTCAGACAGAGCCTGGCAGTGATCGCCGAGGCTAATAAAAGCACCAAGGCCCAGTGATGGCCTTAAAATTAAACTCGACTGCAAGCGCACCATGACGTACACCAATCAGGTGCGAGATTCGCATTAAACTGTTAATTATACATCCAATAAATCGCAGGGCGAGAAGAAAGTGACCAGCGGCCCTGGCACAAAGGTTTCCCGAAGCACCGGGTTACAATGGGCTTCTAGGGAAGGGCGATGATGACATCACTGGAAACAAGGGGCCTGATTGGACGGACCCGAGCCCGAGAAAATCTATAAACAAGTTATTAGTGAGGGGCAGATGAGAAACAAGCGTGCATCAAGAGAGGAGGAAAAAAGAAGAGGAGATCGATTGAATCATCTTGCAAAGTGAGATCCGAGTCTGGAAAAAGGTGAGAGAACAAAATGATAAAGGAATGTAAATTATGGAACTTTTTAATTTTATAGGATAAAAAAAAAAAAGTTTTAATGGAAAATTACTGTTTAATTGAATTGATTTTTTAATGTGCATGATTTAATGCATGTTAATATGTATAAGGATCTGTCGATCAGACGTTCGGATTGGATAATGAACTTGGACATAAATGACTCAGGATGATGAATTTGACATTTGACATTTTTATCCCTTATTCGTGTCATTGCGATCAATTCCCACTCAAGTACCAGATTATCAGGTATCCAATGTATCCAATCCAATCTAATCTGATCCTTGCATGATAATGTAGTCTTCTTTGTCTTCTTTCTCTGTGTGTGTGTGTGTGTGTTTGCTCGTACGCATTCCAGTGTGTTCAATGTCAAAGCGAGATGCTGCACTTCTCCTTCTGTGCCTAATTGAATTTCCACAGGGTTTTTATTATTTATTTATTCATTTATTTATTTTAAAGCGGCATTTTTGCCGTAAACTTTTTTTCTGCCGAGGGTCAGTCCGAGTTGAGCCGATCAGCGCTGCATCCTCTGCCAGCATCGACGTTTTGACAGACTCCTCGTTGTCACTCTGATGCTCGGGTTGATCTGGCTGCTCACGTGGGGGACGAGGTGGAAGGGGGGAGGGGGAGATGGGGATTTCTCCAGGGGGCCGCGGTGCCCCTCTGTTCAGAAATAGCCGAATTATTTCCATCACTTTGACCTTTTTAATGAAGATGAGACGCCAGGGCTTTGACACATGTCGCTGCCTGGGAAGGGCAGGACTAATCCAGACTCGCATTCCATCAAAAAAAGGTCTCACAGGGCCTCGCGCAGCATGTGGGGACGTGTGTGGGTTTCCACTGTGACGCTCTTACTGGTGTGTGTGAGCATTCCTGGACGAAATGTAGTCATATTGCAGATCTCACTCACTCTCTCTCTCTCTCTCTCTTGCTCTCTCTCTCTGTCTGTGTTTTTCAGATGCAGATTTGGGAGTGTGTAACCCTGTTCTGTTTCTTCATGATCAGCCCTCCACACTGCAGCACGTCCACCATCCCACAGCAGGTAACAAGGGCAAAAAGGGTCCCGTGATAAAAAAAAAATAAAAAATTGTCTCAAGCCAGACATCCATTCTTCACTTGAAGTAAGAAAGAAAGCCTGGATAAAAACCGGCTGTATAAAAACATTTCTTTTGAGCTAAAAAAAAATTGTCACAAATGTAACTTTGATCCAAGGATCATTTCTTTCAGCGTTAAACCATTGAGGCAAAATTGAACAGCTGCTCAGCTCTGTGTTTGGACTGAATGAAGAACAATTCTCCTGAATAATCTAAAGAAATACCTGCACAGGTCGATTTCTCAAGGGCATCGTTCATTAGTCCCAATTTAACATACAGTAAACCCACCTGTTAAACTAATAATAATACAGTATAAATAATATAAAAGTATATATACAGTGTATGTAACATAAATATATGTAAATAATATTAAAGTAGCTAATAATACACCAGAAATAATCATTCACCTATTAACGTACTTTTAAGAACAGAATTTCTGGTCAAGTAAAATATGTAAATTGAGCAAAAATAAATAATGATAAAAAAAAAAATTGTATGTTCACATTAAAGTCAGACAATAAGATAGAAATGTGTACATATCCAAATGCATTTTTTGTAAAAAAAAAAAAAAAAAATGGACATATTATAAATATGCAAATGCTACATGTGGCCAATAACTTTTTTTTCTGTCTTTTTGGATTTTTTTCATTATCTATATTTAAAATACTACTACTACTAATAATAATAATAATAACATCAACAACAACAATAATATTATTATTAATAATAATAATAATAATAATAATAATAATAATAATGCAGTACATTTCCTTTCCTATGGATTTTTATAATAATCTCAAGCTGTTTGTTTTTGAAAGAAAATGCATTATGTTAATCTTTTTACACTAATACACACGCAAGAGTCATGATTTTTGATTAACCCAAAGCATTCATGTGGTTTTTTTTTTCTTCTTATGATTAATGTGAGATTCTTTCGTTTTCTGGAAAAGCTTGGCTCTAATGCAATCCATAGAATGAGGTGAACTTGGACTGCACTTGACCCAACCGTCCTGCAAGTTAAGATCAGTCGTCTCTCAGCTCAAGTGGACTATTTCAGTCATATACAACATAGGTTTAAACATTTCTACAGTTCTTTAACAGCATGGTAAATCAAATCACTTCCTCATCCTCAGTGCGGATCGTCTCACTCGTCGTCTATACCACTTTATCCTGTATACAGGGTCGCGGGGGGCCTGGAGCCTGTCCCAGGAGACTTAGGGCACGGGGCAGGGTACACTGATGATGGGGTGCCAATACTGTACATCACATCAGTGAGAATCAAAGATTTTAAATAACATGGTATATGGTGTATTTAAACATGCTCTGATACCGAAACC
Organism: Heterobranchus longifilis; assembly: GCA_028570985.1. Classification (NCBI taxonomy): domain Eukaryota; kingdom Metazoa; phylum Chordata; class Actinopteri; order Siluriformes; family Clariidae; genus Heterobranchus; species Heterobranchus longifilis. The sequence continues at coordinate 1,725,326 of JAOVVB010000023.1, read as the reverse complement.
TGCTGCCACATGATACTGTGTGATCACGTCCTCGTGCTAATGAACAAATGATGATGGACAGTGAACGGTGCTCTATGGAAATAGAAAAAGTGTAGCAACTGCCTACAATAATAACCTACCTAATTTATCTGAAATGTAAAAACCCAGCAGTAAGAGCTCATCTCTAGTAGCAAATGCTAAAGTAGACAAATCCTGTACCTTAGTAAAAGTACTGTAGAGACACCATAGATAAAGAATATTTATTTGATAGTGTAACTATTGTATTGTTTCTTTTTTTTTTTTATTTATACTTTTTGTATTTATACACGGTAATGTCGCTACTTTATATCTGCACATTTTTTCTTTGCTGCTGTAACATAGAAATTTCCTCACCATGGGACGAATAGAGATATATCTTATCTTATGTTCAAACTTGCAACTGTCTCCACTTCTGCTTTTAAACACCTGCTACATGATTAAGCGTTTCACGAAGGCAAATCACACAATTATGCATAATAGTCATGCAACAACATGCGAAATAGAAAATACAGATATTTGTTGAAGAATGTATTGGAGTAAAAGTTACCTTACGTCTCTGCTAGTTGAGAAAAAAAGGTCCACAGAGGATGCTAGGTCTTCTAGCCTGTACAGTATTTTGTTCCTGATGATTAGCCACTATCAGACATTAACAAAGAGGCATTCTGATGCAGTAAAGACAATAGTTAGAGTAATTTTTCAAAAACTCACCCAAGGTAGCTAATCTAGCTAGCTAATGCACTTTATTTAAAATGAGATTGCCAATGTGATAAACAACACACTTACCAGCACATGTGTCTGGAAAGAACAAAATACATACAACTTAATTTAAAAAAAATTAATACATCAGAGCTAAATAACATGATCTGTAATTGATTAATGCTAAACATGTTACTTAACGAGCGGCTAATCGTATTTAGTTTGAAAAAAATGGCACCCCTTAGACATGGATATACAAGTAACAGTATAATAAATGGAAAATTTTTTCATTGCTAGAAAATTCGTAATTCCAGTAGAAAATAGCGCTCTGATTATGTGTTTTTCTGATTTTATCCTCAGAATCAGACACCTCTCCCTGCTAGCGCGATCCGTTCGGCCGATGTCACCATACAGCCCTGCGGCCAACCCGAGACCAACAGCAAAGTCCAGCAGGATCAAAAGAGGACGAGGGGCTTTCCCGAAGGAAAAAGCCCTCTGGACCCTCTCTCTATCAGCCCCGTGAAGCCGAAAAGAAACCAGAAAGAGAAGCAGAGGTACCGCTATCACTATCCAACATGTGCCATTGCACACGCTTGCACGATCTTTCCGTAAATATCCTTCACGCCATTGCAGACTTCGGAGAAACCTGAAATCACATAGGCGCTGATCCTGAGATCATACGGCACCTAATTAAGGTGCGACATTACCAGACATTGCGTTATGATAACAGACCCCATCAGAAGGGTCGGCTCGAGAGGAAACGCTTCCCAGAAGTTCGTCATCCGCCATGAATAGATCTAACAGCGAGGGTTCTCTAGAGAGCAAACACTACAGGCTGTGGGTTCAACAGTGGATTAAAGGAATATGATTAGAGATATGAAGGGATAAACTGGAGGTCCCGTGGACCCTAGTGGAAACAGTCTACACTGGCTTGCACACACACACCCCACACACACACAATTCAGTTTATAGAACAAATCAAAAGGGTCTAAATCCCAGTTAGGCAGCTGGATGTGATTATATATTTATACTGGGATTTAAGTCCAATTTGAACATGGCACTTTTCCATTTTAAACAGAAAAATTAATCCACAGAACGTACAGTCAGGATCAAAGATTTTTTTTTGGCCATTTGGCCTCTGTACACCACCACATTGAATTTGAAATGAAACCTTCAATATGTCATTGAACTCAAGACTTTCAGCTTTAATTCACAAAAGTTTGCCATTAACTATTCAGGAATTACAGCCATTTTCATACACACACCCATTTGGGCGCTCATAAATAATGGAACAAACTATCAGTTACAAACATAAAGATCGCCTTTAACACGTGGAAAATTCTTTGCAGTCAACAACTGCCTGAAGTGTGGAACCCATGGACATGACCAAATGCTGAGTTTTCTCCTTTTGAGGCGCTTTGCCAGGCCTTTACTGCAGCTGCCTTGTTGTTTGTGGGTTTTTCTGCCTTCAGTTTTGTCCTCAATAAGTGGAAAGCTTGCTCTATTTTGTTCAGATCATGGTGACCGAGTTGGTTAGTGAAAAAGATCCTGTAGACTTTGGGAATGACACGCCGACCTCCTCGAGAGTGTTCTTGACTTGGCCAGATGTTGTAAAAGGGTTCTTGTTCACCATGGACAGAATTCTGCGGCCATCCACTTTAGTTGTCTTCCGTGGTCTTCCAGGTGTTTCGCTGTTTCTGAGCTCGCCAGTTAATTCCTTCTTTTCAAAAATGTTCCAGACCGTTGTACTGTCCACTTTTGCTCTTTTGCCACTTTTGCTCTCTCTCTATCTAAGAGAGTTTTTTAGGGTAATGAAGTCCTCAGTCACTTGCATGGACGCCATGTTGAGAGTTTGAATGAACAGCTACTGTAGCAAATACAAATGTAACACTCAGAACCACCTTCAGAGGGAACAAGGGAACAGGCCACACCTGGCCATACAACTGCTTGTCAGCCATTTGTTCCATTAATTCTGAGCCCTTAAAAATAGGAATGTAAATGGCTGTAACTCCTGAATGGTTAACGGCACACTTTTGTCAAACCCCTTCAATTAAAGTTCAGTTGAAAGTCTTGATTTCACTCACATCTTGAATGTTTTATTTAAAATTAAGAGCGGTGATTTACAGAGGCTGAATGCAAAAAAAAAAAAAAAAAACTTTTTCCAAAATTTATGGACCTGACTGTATATGCTAAGACAGCTTGCTGAGGAACATTTAATATTAAACAAATGTTAAATATGAAACAATATAGTGTTAAATATTAAACTAAAAGTACTATATTATGGCAAAGTTACACGGTGCCTGGTTTGCTTCCTGTGCTGTAAAATTCTGATTGGTCAGAAAGTGTTGATTAATTCTCTACGGCAGCATTGCTGATGCGAGGTTTTCTGAAAGGAGACCTTTAAAAATTAAGATTAACATTTATAGGATGAATGTGAAGTTGTGGCTTTATGTTTAGTTGATTAAAGTATACAGTATATCATGCAATTCCTATGCTATATCTTAATAGATATTGGTTTAAATTGTACTGTCTTCAACATTAAAACATGAAATAAGATGAGACAAGATTCCTTTACGTTCTATAGATTTTAAAAACTTGTGAATTATAATGTATAACATAGCAGTCAAAAGAGTTCCTGGGAGGCCGGCGTTTCAGCAAGTCTGATAATGGCACTTTCTACCTTGATGGTGTCCAAACACTAGTGAAACACCGGGATAAGTGCATTAGTGTAGCAGGGGATTATATAGAGGAATAAAGGGAGTTTTTACTTTCATACTGTGTTCTGTTATCCTGCACAATCAAAAGTCTTTGTATGATCATGCACTTATAAACCGCACTGCACAGCTAAAACCACCCTAACTAAAGTTATTCCCCCAGCAGGCGGATTAAAGGTTCACAGAAAAGACGGACAGGAGGTGCTTCGCTTCAGATCACGACCGGGCGAAACAGTTCGCTCACTGAGATCAGATCAGGTGAGAGCGCCTCCGTAGATCCAACGGAAAAGAGCAACAACACCAACCAGCAGCGTCTGGAGATAGCATCCGGAACCACAGCTCAGATCATTAACACAGAGAAGAATACGTCTGGCAGAACTAGACATTCCAAGCAGGGTGCCAGGCCTGGCTTCGGTCTTCCAGTCGATCGCATCGGGCTTGGGCGTCTACCAAGTGGAAGGCGCTAGGAAGTCAAACTTTTGTTTCCTGATTACTTCTTGAGTAGAACATCGTTTAGTTTTATGTTTAAATGTTGAACTTTTAGGAGATTCAGAATCGAGATTGTTTGCAGTGGAAGATCTACAGTATTTATTGTTTGTTGAATCAATGTGTTCTCGTGTTGCACTGGATATTCCATACAGGAAGCATACGTTTTCATGCGAAAAGAAATGCTTGAGTAGATCTTTAGGTGGATTTTGTGATTTATTTAATGCAGTAAAATCTATTTTTAGAAAAAAATATACTATACTTAAAATAAAAGTGCAATGAATATCATGAAAAACAAAAGGGAAATCTGAAGGGTAAATTTACTAGAAAAGACAAATAAATAAGAGGCTGGAATTGAAAGTGTCGTTCGCAATAAAAAGGTGTAAACAATGTATTCATGATTCAATGACATTAAATAAAATTTTTTAGTTGTCTGATTTATTTAGCTGCACGCCAGGAGCGCGTTAAGCTTCCAGCACTTCTATAATTAACAATATATGCATTTATGCATTGATCACAAAATAGTCGAAATAATGACCCTGTACAACTTGGTCTAACTTTGTACACTGGATCACAAATTTCAAAAAGAATTAAAGGAAATACTTGTGTTTGGGTAATAATTACCATCTATAGGCACCTATTATATCTCAGCTGGGTATGTGAAAAACAATAGTTATACAATACACATAAAGATTAATTAAACCATGCATAAAGTACACCTTGTACTCGATAGCGAGTAGAAAAGCAGGCAGAAAGGAACAGAAAGGAAACATCTACTGTAAGTCCTAAACTGTATTAAGACTTCTAGTCTATCTGATTAAAAACAAAAAAAAATTCAAGCTACTCCAGTGCTAATCTCATAGCAATAAACTACGCAAACATGCCAAAAGTAAATATACTGTACACCCAGAGTTTAATCATTAAAACTCCATTATATTGCTCCAAAATTTGTTACTTTATTTCTTGAGTGAGTAAGTTTTACCAATTAATAGGTTTTGCTGACACTTTCCTTTAACAGGAGCAATAACTGACTTGAGTATAGAATGAAAGGATTAATCATGCTAGCATGAAGACGTCTTTCAGAACGTCCAGGTCAGCCAGCTTGTGACTCCAGTGAGATCTTACACTTAAAATCGGAAAAAAGGGAACTATAATTCTGGTAATCATAGAATAATCATAGAAAAGGCAATTCCGAGATTTCTGGCTATTTGTCTAAGAGACAGTTCACCCTTAGATTGGCCAACAGTCCGCTTCTTTGAAAATTAATCAGAAATATTTGAGGAATTATCACTTTAAGGTATGCTTATAGAGGCATAGTGGTTAACGCTGTCCCCTTGCACCTCCAGGGTCTGGGTTTGATTCCTGCGTTGGGTCTGTGTGCAGAGAGTTTGCATGTTCTCTCCGTGCTTGATGGGTTCCCAACTTGCATATAGTGTGTGTGTGAATGTTGATCGAAGGTTCTACCACGGTCGTAAAATGGGAATAAAATGGTCACCATTGGCCTCCACAGTCCCTAGTTGCACTGAATATATAATCTAATAAATATAGGCAAAAAAATGTGTACACACTTTTGTCTGGGAACGCCACTTAAGGCAGGAATTAAACCTTCAACCCTGGAGGTGTGAGGCCACAGTGCCGACAGACTGGAATCATGCTAAAGTCAAATAAGTTTAAACAAGCAGACGTGTGAAAACCCATATGCACCAGTGCTGTCGACGCTTTGCAGTCTGATCCGGGATTTCAGTAGCTATGAGCTCGGCTTAATGTACTGTAACGTTCTTTTCTCCTTTTTCATGTTTTGGCTACTATAAAATCCTTTAACTATGGGCTTGACCTGATGTACCCGACTCCTGCGTGCTACAATTACCTGTGAATGGAGTGTGTAGGCAGTCCTTAATTCTATCTGTCTTCTTCTTCTTCTTCTCTGTTTTTTGCTGTTTTAATGGCGGTTGGAATCTAGTACCACCAACTGTAGGTCTCATTCTCCCTCATCTTGCCTCTTAATGCTGATTTTGCAGAACAGCCTTCCTTTAAATGTCTAATGCATTCTTCCTTGATATTGTCTTGACTTGTTCTGTGTCTTGAACTCTTCATCTGCTTTATCCGGTACTTCCACAAGGTCTATCTTCTTGACATGTTTCTCTCAGTACCACTCAGCATCTAGTTGAAGTTGCATCACTGCCACCTACAGTTACACCCTAACCCTCGCTCTCTCCTGTCGTATGTACTGCCTACTGTTTCTTCCAGTGAGGAACGCCTGTGGCATGCCCACAGTTATTTTTTTTAGGGAGCATTTCACTGTCAATTCAATTGAATTTAATTGAATTAAAAACTGATGTCGCTGCCTACTGCTACGATCACTGAGTAACGCCTGTGACACACTCACAGTATGACATAAAAGTTTATGATAACGCTGCCTAAGGTTACATTAAGTGAGGACACCTGTGACAACCCTGGGACATAACTATTTGTGCAACCACCACAAACACCGCCCATCTGGCAAAAAAACAAACAAATTAACAAACAAACAGAATTTTTGTTTTATACTATATATATTTATATATATATATATTTTTGGGCTTTGGTGGTTCAGTGGTATGTTTCTCACCTGCTATGCGGAAGGCCTGGGTTCGATTTCCACCCAATGCCCAAACCCCAGCCACAGGATGCAGTGCCGGTCCCAAGCCCAGATAAAATAGGAGGGTTGCATCAGGAAGGACATTCGGTGTAAAACCTGTGCCAAGTTGTGGGCGGAATGGATGGTCCACTGCGGTGACCCCTCGATGGGAGGAGCCAAAAGACCAACAACATTTACATTTAGTCATTTGGCAGACGCTCTTATCCAGAACGACTTAGAAAAAGTACTTTGAAGTTTCCGTCATTCGATGGATCCTTACCCTGGGTTACTAACATATATAGATTTTATTTATTATATTTTAAGATAATGTGTTATAGTAATTACAAGGGAAAAAAAGATTTACAAGAATCACGATTTTCTTAAGCAATTTTTAAACAGACATATTTTAACTAAAATAAAACTATCAGAGATCATAAATAAGATCACAAAATTTGCCCTGAGTTTTTGCCATTAGTAGGCTGAAAGAATCGACTCTCAATGCTGAATCCAATCAAGTGATTCGACTCACTGGGCTCACTGTTCAGCGCATGCGCATTACAACCGGAAGTAGCTTCGTTCTCGGATCCAAAACAGACATGGCGACTGTGTGAGGAGGAAAAATATTAGCGTTTGATTTATTTAACACACATTTTGGGTCAAACGACCTTCAGTTTACTTGATCAACATGGGAGGCGGCGATCTTGTACGTATTTTCCAAAGTTAACTAAAAAGTTACCAACATTTGAGGGATTGTTTCTGGTTAAAGCTTTTTAGCTTAGCCTGCCCTTCGATTCAACCTAGCAAACGGCTAATATACGGTTATGCTAAATTATCGTTATTTTATTATTATTTTTATTATTTTAAAATAATTAATAAGTGGAAAACGGGGTCAAAAATCTGGAAAAAGGTGTAGAAAGTATTAACGAGCCCTGTTTCTCAATATTTAGTTTTAGCCACTGCATATTGTGGTTTGTTCGCGATTTAATGACGTCACTACATTGATATTAGCATAGACTCTTATTAATGTGTGCAGGAAATGTAAAAACATTAAAATGGTCTGCACTTGGGGAATAAAGGACTAAGTTTCCAGTTTATACTCATTTATAAATCTGCATTACGTTCAAGCTGAGCACATAATCCCCAGTTCCTAGTTTCGTAAATAATAAAATGTATGAATTTTATTGTTCTTTTTTTTCTATTTTTGTAGAACTTGAAGAAAAGCTGGCATCCCCAGACGCTGAAGAACATCGAGCGTGTGTGGAAAGCCGAGCAGAAACATGAAGCAGAAAGGAAGAAGATCGAAGAGTTGCAGAAGGAGCTGAAAGCGGAGCGAGCTCGAGAGGAAATCACGAGATACGCGCAGGAGTCAGGGGCTGTCAAGTGTGTACTCTCATCACGTCCTGAAATCGATATATCTGAATTAGGGCTGGGCGATTTGGCCTAAAATCAAAATCTCGATTAATTGAACATTTTAACTCAATTACGATTAATGAACAATTATTTTATAATTTTTTTTTTTTTTTTTTTTCCTTCATAT
>JAOVVB010000023.1:1694460-1712897 GCA_028570985.1 Heterobranchus longifilis | reverse complement strand
CCCATTCCATGAAGCTCTCTACGCACTGTTCTTGAGCTAATCTGAAGGCCACATGAAGTTTGGAGGTCTGTAGTTATCGATTCTGCAGAAAGTCAACGACCTCTGTGACCTACAGTATGTGTCTCAGCATCCGCTGACCTCGCTCTGTGATTTTACGTGGCCTAGCACTTCGTGGCTGTCATACCCAATCACTTCCACTTTGTAACAATTCCATTAACAGTCGACTGTGGAATATATTTAGTAGCGAGGAAATTTCACGACTTATTGCACAGGTGGCATCCTATCACAGGACCACGCTGGAGCTCCTGAGAGCAACCCGGTCTTTTACAAATGTCTGTAGAATCAGTCTGCACTCCTAGGTGCTTGATTTTATACACCTGTAACCATGGAAGTGATTGGAACACCTGAATTCAATGACCTGGATGGGTGAGTGAATACTTTTGGCAATAGTGATCTAAAATAATAATTGCCCGTGTTTTAATCTCGTTTAGACACGCCCCTTTTCAATACCAGATCACTCAGCCAGTGCATTACTGCTAGAATCAAATCAGTCAAGGTGGAATCCATGAGTGTGTGCTCAGCATGGACAGTGACTCATCAATTAATAAAAAACCTTGATGAGCAACATGAACCTGTGAACTGCGGATTTAGATTTGTGAGAAGAAAAAAAAAAGATTGAACAAAAACAAATTAATGGAAAATAAATTTAAAAGGATTGCAGACCCCCACACACAAACTACTGATAAATTGATAAATGCATGACAGCACGGTGGCTTAGTGGTTAGCACTGACGCCTTGTACCTCCAGGCTCCAAGGTAATTCCAGTTTTGCTTCTCAGGAAAAAAACTATTAAGAAAAATCCTTCTTTTTAAACATTTAAGTGTTTTTTTTTTTTTTTTTTGCAATTACTTTTTATTCACTTTCAGTTAATTAGCTTAGTTTAATTATTTTAGGGCTGCATGATTTGCTAAAAAAAAAAAATCACATCGCGTTTATTTTGACACACTGTAATTGCGACATCATAGACATTTAAGTATTAAATGCAGTATTTTGTCATCTAAGCGTTTACACCAAATACAGGAAAAATTGTCTCATTAAAAGAATGTTTGGCAATATTTATAACCGTAAAATTATATAACCAAAAGTAAATATTTAAATCATTGACAAACTCTACATAATTTCCAGACTGTGTATTTATTCCGTCCATTTATCAATCTAGGAACTTCTATAATCCAGCTAGGGACCGTGGAGGCCAATTGTGATTACCATTGTATTTGGGAGCGCCAATTAGTCTAATATGCACATCTTTGGATTGTGGGAGGAAACCGAACTACCTGGAGGAAACCCGCCAAGCACAGGGAGAACATGCAAACTTCATGAACACAGACCCGATGCAGGAAACAAATCCGGACTCTGGACGTGTAGGGCAACAGTGCTAAGCACTATGCCACCGTGCCACCTATGTGTATTTTACCTGTAATACATTTCTGGTTCATATTGAAATTTTTATGTTTGTTTTATTCCCAATTAATTGTGCAGCACAAATTTTGGTTCTTTTTTTTTATTTATTTTTTTAAGAAATCTAATTCCATAGTAAACTGACCATATTCACATAAAGTATTTAACTCACTTAACAAAGCTAAGATTTTGGACTAATCAGCATCACATGCTGTATATAATGTAAAACACATGGATTTAGTGGAGATGGAGAGATTAGCTCTATAGCTATAGTTAAAGTCCGCTCTTCTTGGCAGCTATTTTTGTAAGTCACGTCTTAGACGACATGCTTCGGGTTCATTCAATGATGTTACCTCGCAAAAGGCTCTCAAACATACGCCAGCTCGTGTTGTTGAACAGTTGGTTTGCCAAAAGTGTTTTAGATGAACTGAACAGTTTCGAGACCGTTTCATATGAAAAGATGGTGAACGCTATAATGGTTTAAGTTTCATGGTGACCTGTTTCTTAATATTAAGGTATGTCGCATGACTTGGTATAGGATTGTGTGCGACTGAGTAGCTACTTTATATTTAAAAGAAATATAACTTTTGTAGTCTCCTAAAAAAACATTTACCATACAGTGTTAGCTTGCAAGTTAGCAAGCTAGTGTGCTTAGCCAGTCTGTGATGATAAATTTTGTAAATAGACTTTTGTGCCTTGAATTTTGGGGGCGGGACGAGGGGTAGCTCAGCAGTTAAAGTGTTGGACGGCTGATCGGAAGGTTCAAACCCCAGGACCACCAAGTTGCCACTGTTGGGCCCTTGAGCAAGGCCCTTAAGTCTCGACGGCTCAGATGTGTAATGAGATAAATAAATGTAAGTTGGTGTGAATAAGGACATCTAGCAAATGCCGTAAATGAATTTTGCTGGTAAGATTTATTTTTTTTAGTGTTTAGGGGTTTTTGAATGTTCTAAAATCTACACCATAAAGCATCCTTGCAGCTTTGGCAGCAACCCTCGTGAACAAAGGGAAAATGTATGTTTGTGCAAACTAATTAGCTCTAAATTTGTAACTTAGCACAGACAAATAGACACACCTCTGTTTATTGATGCTGTATTGTTTATTTCAAGCAGTCTCGCTTCAGAGCAGGATAACATCGGCACCCGGTATTGAATGTTCTACAATCCTAAAGCTGTTCAAATTAAAAGAATTAACCAAGGCCCTGGCGTGCTCGAAGCCAGAGACCGAGCATGTCAGCCTGTCTCAGAGGTGTACGCTGAAGGGGAGGGAAACAGTGAGTGATTCGCAGCATATTAAAGGTCTAAATGGTGCCCCCGGCTCTGCCTCGTGCTCTAAATGAGCTCAGCATGCTGTCCTGGACTTCCAGAAGTAGTTCATGCAGTTGACTGGTTTGGTCGTCACCGTGTTGTCTCTCCTGACAAGCTCCATCCTGCTGCGAGGGGCTTCTTCCATCTGAACGGGCGTGATCTCGTTGTTACTGAGCATCCACTGGAGCTCGGGGAGAGTGAGTCTCTCGGGTACCTGAACAGAAAACACAGCACTGTTTAATACAGAGGACGTTAAAACTGAAATACATTGTAGGTAAGACAATACAGTTTGAAATGGTACTGTGTAAAATACAGCGCAGGTTGATTCATAGACCACAAAGCACAAAACCACAAAGACAAACTACTGTAAGGTAAGTCAAATCTAAAGATAATTGAGCTAATGCAACTCACATGACATAACATGTAACATATAACATAAAAACAATAGAAACCTTTAACCCATAAATCTTTCCATAGGTCTTCACACATTTGACTTAAATTATATTCTTATCTACTGTAGGAACCTCTGTAGTCCAACTAGGGATCGTGAAGGCCAGCGGTGACCGTTGTATTTATTCCCATTTTTACCACCATGGTAGGACCTCCAGTCAACATTCACACGCACTTTAACTCACTATCGGCAATTTAGGAATGACAGTTAGGCGGGAGGAAAGTGAAATACCTGAAGGAACCCACCAAGAACATCCAAACTCCATGCGAATTGAACCCAAATTCTCGAGGTGCAAGGCGACAATGCCAACCACTAAGCCACCGTGCAGCCTCAAATGATATTATTGCACATCTTTTGTTGAATATCATTGTTTTCATTTTTTTAAAGAAAATACATTTAAAGTGAAACTGTCATGTGTGTATGTATAATGTCTTTTTAAGAAACTTTCCAAATTGCGCTCAGAACATTGTCCGAGATTTTACAACATGGCCGCCATCATAACATTACAGTGTTGTATCAGGGTTTTGTTCAAGTTTATATTGATTACAGAATAACTGGATGCAGAGACGGATGCGAAGTTTGAGGCGGCCTTTGATTTCTTCTTATCTGCTTTAGCCTTGTAGTTTGAGTATAAAGTGGAAATATGGCGTGAATTATTCTCTTTCAAAATGTTAACAACATTTCAGGTAAATCAAGTAAACATAGAAGTGGTTCTGTAACTTCAAAGAGTCTAGAATTTTTTCTTATTACAGAGTAGGAAAACCATCATCACATCACTGAAATCTTGTCTGGCTAGTGATATTTGACCAACGTTTCACAAAAGTGTTTAAGTGTATTAGTGTTAGTGCATTAGTTTTTCAATTTCATTTCAGTGCATTCTGATCCTGAGGATCGTAACGGTGCCATCTCTGTTTAATACACAAGATTTAAACACCTGCAGATATCCTAGTTCAGGTATCTCTATCTATTTCTTACCTCTTCTCCAAGCGGATAGTTGCGAGCGTCTTCCAGAGCCGAATTCAAAGCCAGATGAGGCCGGCCGCACGATATGACGCCGATGGCTGAGACCAGGCACATGAGGGCAAGAGCGAGACGGAGTGGTGAAGACGACATCTTCGTGGTCTGGTTCAAGCAGCTGGTCCAAGATTTCAAGCTTAATGCTGTCTCTTGCTTGCTCGGTTTCTTGTCTGTCTCTGCTTTCTGGGTCTGATATTTATACTCCTCTGTTCTTCACTTTCACAAATCAAATCATTTTCACTTGAGGAAGTTTTATAACTGGGAGCCCAGAGTTTGACTGGGTTACTAATCAAATTCCTTACTTTGCCATCAGCTAATAGGTCTTTTACTGCTGCCCAAACAAAGAGTGCTGTCACATCAAGTGCCTCATGTTGTTAAACTGTAAAAGGCATTGCAGTGTTTCTAGAGTGACTGATTTTTCAACAACCGTATGCAAGCATCAGAGTAGTGTAACCTAGAAACAGGTGGACGTCTCTGGCTGCTTCCTCGCATCCAACAGCATCCTAATTTCATTTACTCATCTCTCTGGTAATGTTAGTACGTGTCCTGAGTTTCCACCAGCGCACCATCAGGTCAAATCGAAATTTCAGATACCGTGCCGGAATTATATAATTTAATAGTTTCTGTATAAAAAAAAACCTATACACAATATAAATGACCTAAAAATACATTAAAATGATATTTATTACAGAAAATAAACCAAAATTGATCATATGGTAAGATGTAGAGATTTATTTGACATTTGTGAATCAAGCAATCAAAATGTATTTTTTATTTATATAGCATTTTTTTTTTATGTCCGTTGAACAAAGTACTTTGCAACCTAGATTTAACAAAGCTTAAGTATAAAACATAATGAAATCTAGATCAGTCAAGGAGCTGAATAAAATAAGAAAAGTAAAACAATTTCAAAACATATTTTAAAAATCTTAGAGTCTCCAGTGTCATTGCTTTCTAACAGTAAGTTATACTTTTTTGTTTGTTTCATTAACTTGAAGAAAAAGCTGCTATAGTGTATGTGATAAGGGGACTTAAGTTGTTTTACTGAACATTATATGTACAGTAAGTCCTAGTAAGTCTAGGTACTAGGTTACTAACACATTCGGCTATACACAGTATAAAACTACCAAATGTTCCATGATCTTGTCCTTGTTCTTTAGAATTGTGCCGATGGTTGAACGATTATGTTAAATGTTATGTTAAATTCCATTCTCTCAATTATTTTCACTTTTGTCTCCATCGTTGTTGCTTGGCACTTCTTAGCAGTATCAGCTTCATCACCGCTGTTTTTACACCTTTGCTTACGGACATTCTGAAATGCACGCTGCACACACGTGACAATGTACACCCGACATGTGATCTGTAGATGTAATGCTTTAATCATTAAAATGTTATAATCATTTACCTTTTAATATCCTAAAAAAATATTCTTTTTGTTATTATTATTATTATTATTATTATTATTATTATTATTCTAACAGACCCTTGTATAGGCCTTTCCCAAATGGTTGAGATGTCACTTCCTGGTAAAAGTCACATAAAATGCTAACTTTTGTGTGGTTGTGGAAAAGCATAAATGTTTTGCAGAATTAGGTTCACTTTATTGACAATGCAATTGAAACAGCACACTACTTAAAGGCACAGCAAAATCTTGTTGAATTGCCAGAACCAAGTGGTAGAGATGCCTCAATCAGGTTGAGTTCAACACATTTTTTAATTAGATATAGTGACTTAAAATGTGTTTTCCCCAAAAAGTTAAGCAGAACCATACAGGGTTAATGAAGGGCTGTTTTATAAGAGCATTAAACCACTTTGGGATGAGTCGTTATATGAAAATAATACGCTACCTCTAGCATGACAAAGAGTGTTTTATTCCTTACATGGTGAATTATTTCATCTTATTGTAAATATAGAAACGATTTAATCCACAATTCAACCTGCTGTATTTTTTGCCTTTAATTAATTGTTTTCTTTTTACATGGATCATAAAATACAAAAAGGAAGAATATATTTACACCGAAAAAAAAAACATTTTGGTTGAAAATTTGAATAAAAAATTGATTAAGGAATTAGTAAAACACTTGTTTTATTACTTCCGTATTAAATAAGTTTGTGCGATACGGAGTCAGAAAAAATCTGAAAGAAGAGACTACTGGTTTACAGCTGGCAAATCACGTGTGAAATCAGTCATCCACAGACTTCACAATAAAATCTAAGTGTGAAATGTTCTAGTATAATGGAATTAACTCATCTCATGTAATACATGTGAAGAAGTTGCTTTTAGTTGATTTTCATGCAGACACGTCAGAGACTGATTACACTCGTCATGCCTAGTCCTTTCACTGTTTTGGGGTTGGGCTTACTATAAGAGGACACACACATACTCATATATCTCATCAAATTCAAAAAAGAAAACTAGTTTTTTTAAGTACTAATAGTTTTGACTTTAAATAAGCATCAGTTCTACATCGAGGGAAGCCACCCCGTCGCTGTAGGAGTCGGGGTAATAGTTGCATGTGCCACGGCCATGACACTCAATGATGGACACCTGACTGAAATGCTTTAGGCAGGAACCAGGAGAGATGAGGGACTGTCCTGAGCCTTCAGCACCCACACCAGTTTGCTGCAAGACAAAAATAATTTATAAAATATAAAACTGATTAGTCATTCATTCATTCATTCATCAGCAAGGGGTAGATTTTTTTTTTTTTTTTTTGCATTACTGATTTAAGCTTAATCTTTTGCTTTCGTAAAAGTAGAAGTCATCCATATACAATTCCATTCGATTAAAAGTACAAAAGTACTCAACCCCCAATTTACATAAATATCTAACATAATGAGCTTGTATTAGCTCAATGTAGTAATTCTCTCTCTCTGCTTCCCGAACATGCTATTTCATTGCTGTCTGCAACCATCTCCATATCAGATTTAGAACAACTACTACATGACTCAACTTTTTACGGAGCAAATGCAATTATGCAGAATAGGCGACATTACAGATTCAACCACTACACAGCACTCTCGAACACCATGCAGAAATGTAGTGAAGTACAAAGAACACATATTTGTTGTATTATGTAGTGGAATTAAAGTAAAAAGTATTAAATAAAAACACAGCACTAATAAAAATACTTAAGCAGCGTACAGATACGTGAAATATGTACTTAATTACAGTTTCAAAGTAAATTTGCTGAAACCTCTGGGTTTAAGGTATAAATTTAGCCCCTCCCCCCAAAAAAAGTTTTGTTAATGCAAGACTAAGAAAGCACATGGCACACCAAAAAAAGGTTTCAGGGCTACTATTTGAATTGACTATAAGAATCAGAAATAGATTGAATAAATGCCTTTGTTCCCTGGTGGTCCAATATTTGGATATAATAATGTGCCTCTTTCTCCTTTTGGACCAGGGAATCCTGGAATGCCTGGATGACCTAGTGATCCGGGCCTGCCTGTGAACACATAGAGCAGATAAGATACTGTAAGGATTCCTGTGGTAGTCCTGGACTTACCTGGTAGTCCATCTGGCCCAGGTTAGTCCCTTATGGCCTTTTGTGCCTGGATATCCTATGCCACTTGTACAACACTCAAACAAGTATCAGAATTGTACATTACTGGCCAAAAGGCGAATATTTCCATCATGGAACATTTTTTTTAAACTTTCTTGCCTTGTGGTCCAGGTGGGCCACTGATGCCTTGATCCCCAGGGTTTCCTTTCTGTCCAGGAATTCCAGGTACTCCATATACTGAGGGACCTGGTGGCCCGCTTGCCCCAGGCCTTCCTTAAATCACTGGTAATCCAGTGGGTCCTTGATCTCCCATGGAGCAAAATGTCCTAATATCTTAATGAAAATAATCAATACTGTCTTTTGCTGATGAAGTGCTTAGTTGTAGGCCTGCTTTGTAGTTTAGGTTTCCAGTAAGCAAATCATCATTCCACAGTTCGGCATATGCGAATAATTCTAAAAGGAATAAGCACCACTTACTGAATCACCCCTGGCCCCAGGTGGTCCCTTAGATCCAGGTTGTCCTGGTGAACCATGGAGACCATCTAGACCGGGAAGGCCTGGTAACCCTGGGAAGCCTTTATCTCCTTTCATTCCAAAGTAATTAGAGCTTCCTCCACCTCCTTTCTCTCCTGGTACACCCTGAAGTCCAGGTGGCCCTGGAGGCCCCTTCAGCCAATGAATAAGTTTATTAGAACCAAATAAAGTTAGACAAAGATGAATCATTTTCTTTTTAGTGTTACTACAACTTTGCATAAAACACCTGCATGGACATTTTAAACAGAATGCTTTCACACAATTCCATCACAATTGGGTGGAGACCAAAATAACCAGGATGAAACCACTTCAACACCACTTCAGGACGTGGACCAAACGGGGTTTATATTTTGAGTTGTAGAACGAAATGCAACCTGGCATGTAACCTGAGGGCAAAGTGAATGCATAAGGAAGGGCACTGAGTGCAGTAGAGGTTTAAAATGCTCTTCAATTTGTAATTTTGGGCTGACAAACATGAAAACATCATTTTAATCATCAGAAACACATTTTCGTAAAATCCATGGTTTAGAGTGGATAAATCTGGGGGAAACTCATTTCGATATTATGTGGATAAGAAGAAATAGCTTAGCTTTCTTAAAAGCTTTCCTTGACGTATGATTTCCAAGTGGTGGAAGAAATTAATCTTGTCAGGCAATGTTGTGTTGTGCAAGAAACCTTATTTTAAATTTGTGTTTTGCCAGAATGTCAGAAAAGATCATGGCTTAGACTTGTTGTTTTCTATTATTTTCAAATGTTGCTATGGACAGAAAACCTAAAATAAGAGGAATTAAAATGATAGTGAGACAAAAAAAATGTGCATACTAAGTCTTATATTGATTTGATCAATAGTTGTTATCTTAATTAATTGTTATTATCAGTGACTCTGTGTTATCTTGATTGATTATCTTGATATCTATGCATGCTTGGTTGATATTTCAGAGTTTGTTGCATGCTTGTAATGTTGTTTAATGAGCAAAGCAGCATAGGTTTTTGCCTTTTTATTCCACATGCACATATGTGCACCATGTGATTAATTTCATTACCTACAATGCAGGAATTTTGCTTTGCACCCCTAGCTACAAAACTGTGCATATTTTAGGCATATACTAGGCATAATTAATGAGATTGGCACTGTAATATAACCGAAAAATAATTTTCCTCCCTTTGGGCCAGAGGGAACATTAATACCTGTAAGTATATAAATCTAAATGCTGCTTTTAGCTAAAGTCACAATAATATATTCTAGATAATTGCAAACATTTGCAGCTGTGGTATGGATTGTGTGATATACTGTACCTGGAAGGCCTTGTTGGCCTGGTGGGCCTCGAGGACCTGGTAGTCTAGAGCAACATTCATAACATGGCTCTCCTTTATCACCTGTAATAACACAAGAAATCTTTAATATACTATATATCTAAAATGTACAAACTACAGTATTGTAGAAATTTTACACATGAAGATGAGTTTATAAATTGTATATAGGAAGGATGACCAAAGGTTAATAAAGACACATGGAAAACATTTAATTCTATTTAACTATGAGAATAAAAACATAAATTTTCTACCTTTAATAACATAAAGAAGGTGTATATAGAAATGATTTTTAAACTTGTGGGCCTGGAGAGCCTGGTTCTCCAGGATGCCCCTGTGCTCCATGAGGACCATCTCTACCTGGAGGTCCAATCTGATCTGGTGCTGCCTTACCCTTCTCCCCTTTGGGTCCTATTTGGCCTGGTGGACCCCGTGGCCCTGTGGGCCCGAGGACATGTGACCCTATAAACATACATAAGCTGATTACATGAAGTTGCGTATGTAGTCCAGTAGCACAGTGAAGATTATTTTTCCATGAATTTCTAAAAAGTATATAAAGATAAATGTTAGAATTTCTCTTATTTTCATATTTAACATATTTGAAAAAATAAATTAAGCTAGGAACTTCTGAACATCTATTTATCAGTGTGAGTGCTCCAAACGAAATTCATTTTCCAGTCGAAGCATTTTCAACAACAGTTTATACAGAGTTTTAATGCATATTATTTTACCTGTTTGTTATGTAGTTTTGTTTACTGCATTTAATTAATTATTTCCTCCACATTTTATATTTACCTGGAAGTCCTGGAAATCCCGAAACCCCTAGAAATCATTAACGATTTCATTAAAGAATAACACATCACTTTATACACGCTATAAATCTATAATTTTACTTTTGCCACTGGACACTTTAACAATTAAAAGTAGTAATAGAATTTAGGTTGATGAAGCCAAATTGAAATATTACTAATTCTTACATATTGTATATTCAGAGTATAATCTTTAAGTTGTAGCCACCTTTCATACCAGGTGGCCCAGGTGGTCTTTCACAACCAGCTTCTCCCTCATATACCTTCAGTCGACATCTAGCAACCTGCTACACATACTTACTTAAAATACTAAACATTCATGTTCATTTAATTTGGAGATGTTACAATTTTTGTGTGCAGTATTTTATTCTGAAAGATTTGAGATTGAGCCTAAAAGAGGATGAAGGATTTGAACTGTATCAAAGATCCTACCTTTTAAAGTGTGCTTATTCATTTATGGTGTGATTTTATGATAATAAAATGATAGATATACTTCATGTACCGTATGTCCCCAGGAGATCCAGGGTCACCTTTCTCTCCCTGGTAAAGATGAAAAGACAACATTCACATCTGAAGCATTTTCTGGGATTTAATACAAGTTAATTAAGGAAACTTGACTGGTCTATCAGTTATAGGTGTAAAAAGCAGGTTTTCAAGAAGTTTCTGGGGAAAAAATGCTCTCACTTTAAATCCAGGTGGACCACGAGCTCCTTTTCTACCCTTGAAATGAGTAAAAATACATACTCGAAGGCAAAGCTATCGTGTACTTCAGAATGAATTTAAGCATTTCAGAGGATGCCCAGTGTATGCACACACAGTGTTTTGTATATATTGAAATTACTGTTAATCCTCTTAATCCAGGTTCTCCTTTCCATCCTTGTCTTCCCTAAATGAAAAACATTACAGCTGAATGTGCAGAGCTGAAATATGTCTTAAATGTTCTTATTTTTAGACACAGGTCTACTGGTCAGACTCTCTGGGTTGCTCATCAGCCCTTTCTATGAGAAGGACCTCTTTGGCTTTACGGCTTTATTCATGAGAAATTTCTAGCACAAGTCCAGTTTGACTTGAACGTACAACATTGCGATTATGAAGACAACTATTAAAAGAGAGCGTCTTTTGGGGAAATGGTCCATCTTGGTCCAGAGTAGCTCCAGAGGCTTTTAGAAGTGGGTTGGAGCTCAGTGGTTCAAATATTTGACCAAGCAGCACCACAGGGCCACAGCTGGGCCCTTGAGAAAGGCCCTTAACTTTCAGCTGCTCAGGTGTATAAACGAGATGCATATAATTTGATCTGGTTACTTGGATCATTAGAGTACTGTAAAATGTAGAATTTATCTAAAGAAAAATTGAAGCTTTACTTGGTGCTTTCAAACATGAATGCTAAAAATGAGAATAAAATAGAGTAAAATAAATATAGGTATAAAAAGAATAGGTATGAAAAGACGTATTAAACATTTTAATGTAATTAAATTAAAAGTATAATATGAAAATAAGATAATATCAAAATATTTAAATTTGGATAACTAGTATACTTTATGTCCACTTTTTCCTTAAATTTGTCATGCATGCTTGGCATGAAATTTTTTAATTGTCCAGTCCATTTTTTCTGGACACATTAAATACAGGATGTCCCAAAAGTCTCCGTACACGCATAAAGGAGCCAGTATCATGTCAGTTGTGCCTCCGTCAGTGGATCTTTTGTTGTTCTGCAACATTTCCAGTTTTTATTTAAACATTTGTCAATAAGTTTATCAGCAGTGTCGAACCATTTTTCCTAGTAAAGTCCAACGCAACCTTGCAAGAGCTTCCTGATTCCTGAGCACGGTGGCTTAGTGGTTAGCTTTGAAGCACCTCCAGTGTCTGGGTTCGATTTCCACCACGGGGTCTGTGTGCGTGGACTTTGCATGTTCTCCCCGTACTTGGTGGGTTTCCAACAGGTACTTCGGTTTCCTCCCAAAGACATGCAGATTAGACTAATTGGCGTTCCGAAATACCTGTAGTGTATAAACGGCGTGTGTGAATGCTGACCGGAGGTCATAAAATGGGAATAAATACAACAGTAATCACCACTGGCCTCCACGGCCCCGAGTTGTCTACAGAGGTTCCTCGATGGATGGATGGATGGTTTTTTTTCCCAGTACTGTAATGTAGAAATATGTGACCACTAGATGTCCCTATTTCACACATGTTTAAACTAATTATCTCCAGGAGGGGGCGACATTTCACTCTCACAAGAGAAAAAGGTTAACATGTAATTTGTGGTACAAGCAGGAAAACCATGTGACCTGATTCAGGACATGAAGGACCACAGCATCGACTCTATTACAGTTTATGTCAGTGCAATACAAGCACTATAACAGTGAGCACACACTCAGCTCATTCATACTGTAAACATCCATAAAGGGACATGAAGCGTCTCCAAATTTAGGATTGCTTAAAAGATATATAATCAAAACATCTCCATCGATAATCTTTTTGAAGGATGTTTTTTAACTCCTTGATGAACCAAGAAAAGATAGATGTGCATTTCATTGTTCTCTTGTTTTCTCATATCAGAGATGAGAAATAAAGAAAAAATACAGGGACTTTTTTTTCACAGTTACATATATATAATAAGCAAATCTTCTGTTTATTAATTTCACCTTATAATAAGTGACATTTTTTTATCATGTTGAAAACTATAGCATATCATTGTGATCCGTGGAAAGGCTATTTTCTCAGATTTTCCTAGTTTTAGATTCTATCTTTAAGATTCCGTGCCGCACTATATGAGATGACTGATTGTGTGTTAATTTGTGTGTGTGTGTGTGTGTGTGTGTGTGTGTGTCATGTTAAATTATGTGCTGAAGGTCCTTTAAAAATATACCTGCAATCAAAGGGAAATAATAATGAAGTAAAAAAATGAAAAGAGGTAACACTTTTTCACTGTTTTATTCAGGTTTCTGGTCCATGTGATTGGACCAATCTTAAAGAGTCTTATCAACGGTCAGCAGATCAGGGTCTTCCTCCCACAGTTCAAAGACATGCAGATGAGGCTAATTGGTGTTCCCAAATTGCCCATAGTGTGTGTGCGAATGTTGACTGGAGGTCCTACCACGGTTGTCAAATTGGGAATTATTTCAACGGTCACCTTTGGCCTCCAAGGTCCCTAGTTTGACTACAGAGGTTCCCTAGTTCCTAGAAGGATAGATGGAATAGGAGAATTAGTAATAATAGTACTAGTAGTAATGGTAAAAGTAATGCTACATGTAGTAATAGTTGCTGGTTTTTTTGTTGTAGTGGAAGTATTTATAAAAATAATGCTTATTTTTAACGTAATGTTATTAGGAGGAGCATTAGTCGTGATAGTAGCAGTAGTAATAAAAATATTAAAAGTAATAGTAGTAGTAGAAATAATAGAAATGGTAAAAGTAAAGTTTAATTAATGAAGCCCTGAATGAATGAATGTGTAGGTGCAGTTTGTACAGTAAGATTTAAATGTTTCTATATGTGCAATAAAAATTTGTTTAATTATATACAAATTTTAGAATAACATTTTAGGAAAATATGTGTTTTGCTCTATTGCCCTGATAGAATTAATGAGTGCTTTAGTTTCTGGTTTCTGTTTAGAAGTTACAAACCAAACCTCAAGAGATGCTCATCTTTTATCTCTCATCTTTCTGCTTCAGCAGTGAATCCAATTCAAACAAATCAATGCAAACGAGGTCTGATCAGCCGGAGCTTGTCAGGATTATCAGTGCAAATGAAACAGCAGAGGGGAATAAAAGTTACAAATGGCCACTTAAGTATTAATAAATATATATATATATTTTTTTGTCTTTTTTCAACAAGGAAATCACTGGTTCGCCAGGTTTTTCCCGGCACAAATGGTGTGCACGTAAGTACTCTAAACATACCCGACTCATGAAACGTAATAAAATAACATTACAATAATCAGAACTTTTCAAGGTTTTATTGTCACCTTCTGGTAAATGTTGTACAAAATAAACCTGACTTTAGTGCATCACACTCAGCGTCCTGTGTTCTGTGTCAATATCAGGGACATGTTAGTGACGGAGGGCTTCCTGGGCTACCGGGATCATGCGGCACTAATGGTGTTCAGGGGGACAAAGGTGTCCCTGGGAGGCGTTGCTTTGATGGAACACCTTTATATTTGTATTTTCTTACGTATATGTTAATAATTAACATTTATTTTAATTTGTAAATCGATGAAATGTAAGAAATGTAAGACACTTATAGAGAGCTGAGTGTGTTGTCCACATGTTTTTTTTTTTTTTAAACTTTCCTCATTTCATATTTTGAGCCAGAAATTCATCCTATAAAGTAATTATTTCTAATTCTGATCAGCTTCTCTGTGAATTCATTTGAAATATGTGTTTTTCTTTAATCTAATATGATAAATATTGTGTACATCAGTTACCTCTGGTTAATATTTATCATTACTAACTGTTTAACAGGGATCTTCAGGTCCAGCTGGCCTTCCTGTAAGTCCATGTTCCTCTTGTCCACTAAGGTGGTAATGTGAATACTTAAAAATAAAGTGTAATACTGTAAGAATTATAAAGATACAGCATATTCACAGCCATGTGTAAAGTACATTACTCCACCACTTTACAGTGTATTTTTTATTTTTTTTGTCTTGTGGATTTCTTTAGGGAATACCTGGCATCCTAGGTGCACCATGAATTCCAGGCTCATCTGGCCCAGAAGGCTTTAGAGTAAGATTGCTTTTTCGTTCCTTTTAGGAATACCATATCTATATATAGCATAACATAAAAACAATAAATGTATCTCTAAATGAATGTACAGTAACACTGAAGAGTGACTTTGTTTTCAGGGCAGGTCGTTTCTGGGTCCAAGAGGAGATGAGGTTTGTTCTGAAGCTTTTTGTGAGCTGAAATGTTTATTTCTCCATACAGTCCCTGTAAACAGAGTATTTCCGTTTCATCACATCTCCAAAGCAATGCCTTTGAGAGGTTCCTCAAAAGTTCTACAGTTGGTTGTTTGAAGAGTCTACCTAGTGTGGAACACTTTCAGGAACAGAACTTTGGTCTACGAGGAACCCTTATGGTATCCAACTCTTTAAAGAATATTTGTTTAAATATTGAGAATTGTTCAGTATCATTATGAAATGTGTCGAGAGTTAAGTGCTTCTTTTCCATTCCATTCTTTTTTTTTTTTTTAACTGAGGTGAAAAAAAACTTGAGCGAGAACTTCCAGCTAAATATTACTTTTGCTGTTAAGTAAATCTAAAGAGGTTTGCATCAACTATTTTGTTGCTACTTTACTTCATGTTATACAAGTTTGTACTAAGTCACAGTTCCTTTCTACAGTAATTGTACAGACACAATTTGAGCACTAAGTGGCACTACAGAAAAAGAAAAGAGAACAACTCTAAAGCTGTGGTCCTCAATCTTCTCCACAAAGAGCCAGAACTTGATTCCACTGGTTTATTCTGATTAAACGGTTTTTTTTTTTTTGGTTTTTTTTTTTGGAGATGATTTGGGGACCACTGCACTAACGTCTAACACGTCCCATAGCTGAGACCCTAACTAAAAATAAACTCAGGAACAATCATGAAAACAATGTTCCAGAGTTGAGCTCAGGAACGATCACTATCATTCTTATACACTACTTCAAATCAGGATGAACAAAACAGCATAACATAAAATTTACATGAATTCATTCGAAAGGAATTGCTAAAGATTTTTGCTAAAGTGCAGATAATGTTAATAACTAATTTATTATCCTGTTCAGGGTGGTGGGAGACCTGGAGCAGGTCCCAGGGCACAGGCACCCACAGTCATTTACACACCATGGGCAATTTGGAAACACCTATATTATTATTATTATTATTATTATTATTATTATTTTTACTGTGGGAGGAAACCCGCCAAGCACAGAGAGAACATCGATCCCTTGTCCCTGGAGATGTGTGGCCACAGTGTTAACCATTACACCACTGTGCCTCCTAATGTTAATAATAATACGTTTACATTTTGCAATTTGACACACGCACACTTATCCACTTATCACACAGTGGGTCCAACACAAAGGGTCCAACAGGGGCTATGTGGTAGTGCTGGGGTTTGAAGCTGGTAACATCTGATCTTTTTTTCCTTAACCACTGAGATACCACTGAGCTACTGATTGGAATGTCACAGGATCAAAAATCCAGCACTACAAAGTTTCCGCTGTTGACCTCAACCCTCAGCTGCTCAGCTGTATACTCACTCACTCACTCACTCACTCACTCACTCACTCACTTATCGTCTATACCGCTTCATCCTGTATTTAAGGTTGCAGGAGCCTCGAGCCTGGACAGGGTGCCAATCCATTGCAGGGCATATTCAGCTGTAAAAATGTTAGTTGCTCTGGACAAGGGTGTATGACAATAATAATAATAATAATCATAATAATAATAAATTGTGGTTACCTGTGTGTGAATTATTACTCTGTATAGTGTATTTAGGGGGCAGTGGTGTCTCAGGTGGTTGAGGCTCTGGGTTGCTGATGGATGGTTTGTGCATTTGAGTTTCACCATTGTTGGGCCCCTGGGCAAGGCCCTTACAAAGATCACCATACAAAATCACTTTGCTGTTGCCAGTTCCAATACTTGAACAAAAAATAGGAGAATTGGGCATCGGAC
This sequence comes from Heterobranchus longifilis, assembly GCA_028570985.1. NCBI lineage: Eukaryota > Metazoa > Chordata > Actinopteri > Siluriformes > Clariidae > Heterobranchus > Heterobranchus longifilis. The sequence continues at coordinate 1,695,852 of JAOVVB010000023.1, read as the reverse complement.
TAGGAACCTTCCCCCTCTCGATCACCCTAACAACAATTAAGTGCTTGTCGAAACATTTTCTATGTAATCATTTACAATTATTATTCTGTATTTTGTTTTGTTTTGGTCTGTTGTGCATCTCAGCAAATATGCTTGTGAATGTTTTTTAAGACCTATTAAACCTTATGAATGTTTTGAGCCTCTAAGATTTTTAAATAATCATGAAATTAGGCTATAATAAAATGCCCCTTTGGACTATAAAGGTACAGAATCAATATGATGCGGACACATAAATGTTTTTTTTTTTTTCCTTTTGTTTCTTTCGAACCGTGGATGCCTTTAAAGTGAAAGCATTTAAGATGATTACCCTAATTGATGCAAATTTACATCAGGTGCATAAAAGTCACATGGTCTTTCATTCTAAGCTCTTGTGTGAACTCTACCTGTGACTAAAAAGTCTTCGGTGCCACTTTACCTCTATTCTTTGCAGAATCTGTTAATTTTTGCTTGCATATTTAAAAAAAAATCTGTTCCAGCTGTGGTTCTTTCTCAAATATTATAACGAGCCCTAATCACATGTCTAAGTATGCCTTTCGGAAATGCTTGTGAAAAAATCTACATATTGAAGGCTTCCAGGCATTTTATTTCAACACATTTACTGTATTTTTTTTCTATAGCTTGCATACAGGAAGTCGTATAAACACAGACAATGAACGAGTTGCAGCAACACAATGGAATGCAATAGTTTGAAGAAAAAATTCACTTAGCTCAAACGTAATCATAAACAGGTTTGGTGTCTGCTGTTCACTCCGTTAGTTTAGCACTGGAGGTACGAGGAGGGTCGTTAGAGCGTATATCTAAAAGGCCTCTTCTGCTTTCCTCATGCTCTCGGGATGTACAATGAGCACTCGATTATCCTCAAACTTGATTTGATGCACAGCGTGTCTCGCTTTTCCGAGATGCATGAAGGAGCTGAAAAACTTTAAGAGCTCTAATAAGAGATAAACTGATTCTGAAATCAATACTAATTGAAACAGTCAGAGAGTGTCGAGATGCTTAAGCAGATCTAACAGAGACGTTTAAAGTGATTCTCTGACACGCTCTCTCGCTCTGACGGCAAAGTCCTAAACACGATACTGAAACATTTTCGGCTGTTCCTGGAAATAAAACATTATAATTGTCTAAGTGAGAGGAGATTAAAGCATTAGCCATCTTATTAGCTCATACTGTTAGCTCAGGCTAAGTAAATAATGACAGCTTGGCGACATTATAATGTAAAAGTTATAGCTGAAAAATGACTTCAGAACAATTTGTCTCCTGGTCCAGCCAGTTGGTCCTCACTCACTCATCTTCTATACCGCTTTATCCTGTATTCAGGGTCACGGGGACCTGGAGCCTATCCCAGGAGGCTTA
>JAOVVB010000023.1:1678883-1694360 GCA_028570985.1 Heterobranchus longifilis | reverse complement strand
ATCTTTGGACTGTGGGACGAAACCCACCAAGCACAGGGAGAACATGCAAACTCCATGCACACACAGACGGGAATCGAACCCCGGACCCTGAAGGTGCAAGGCGACAGTGCTAACCACTATACCACCGTGCCGCCTTGAACTTTTATATTGCTATGTTTTATTGAATTTGAATTTGATTTCTTTGAATTATTATTATTATTATTATTATTATTATTATTATTATATTGCATTGTATTATTATAAATGCCCTTATTTTGTACATCAAAAACACTTGTGGGAAAACTTTAAAAAAAACAGTGGAGAACGCTTGACAAGGTCCTGAACATCTGGTTTCTGTATTTTGACTGACCAGAAACAGCTCATTTAAAACTACAGATACTAAAACAGTGTGTTCGAGAAAGGAGTGAAACAAAAGGGAAAATCAAGCAATCAAAATTTCAGCTGGAACAGACACAATAACGGACATGTTTTGGAGACCTTTAGAACTTATTTTAATTTGTTTTAGAAAGAGTATAATAAGTGACATTTGGGTTAAAAGCCAGAGTTGATATGTTATTGAAAAAGGTCACTTTCCTATTAATGCAATAAAAATGGCAAAGATTTACCCTGGAGATATTTATTGCAATTCAGATTGGGAAGAGACCCTGGTCCTGCTGGTCCTCATGGTCCCCCAGGTTATGATGGACTTCCAGGCAGGGCAGGAGAAAGAGGACATCCAGGGGGGATCCAGGACCCCAAGGAGATCCAGGCCTAGCTGGTACTATGGTAAGTACATTATCAATAGAATTATACTGAAGCGTTTGTAAATCTGCCAGTAAACTTTTGTTTTATTTGTTTGCTTTGCTAATTAAACATTTAATAAAGATTGGTGAAACTAGTAAGCAAACAGGACCAACAAAAAATATATATATTTTTTAATGATTCAATATTCTGCTATCATTTTATTTTCAATAATCATGCTGATTGAAAAAACTACATAATTTCAAGGGACGCCAAGGCCTAAGTGGTTCAAAAGGTTACAAAGGTCAGAAGTTAAAGGTGAGATTTTGTTATTACATCGCATTATAGCACATTTTGACATGGTTCCAAATTTCTTAATGGTCACTTCAAAATGTTTAATTCTCAATGGATTTTTTCCCATAGGGAAATGGGTATCAAGGACCAAAAGGATACAAAGATTCCCCAGGTCCCATAGGGCCTAAAGGTTACCCAGGGCTGCAAGGTCCTCAAGGCCAAGGTATTCAAGGCTCAAGGGAGCTGCCAGGAGAACCGGGAAATCAAGGCCCTGATGGTCTTCCTGGATTCCCTGGACCACTAGGTCCTCCTGGTATAAGTATACACACTTTTTCTGAGACACATTTCTTAAGTTATGTTTTTTAATTTGAAAGTGGTTTATCCAAGTTGCTTAAACAAACAGTTTGTATTCACATATTTAGGATCTTCATATTGTCCTAATAACCCTGGGCCACCAGGACCAAAGGGTGACACTGGCAACCAAGGTGAGATCAGTTTTTCCACACTGATATCAGCTTACAGTAAATGCAAGTTGCTTTAGAATGTTGTGACAGTTTGAAATGACAACTTTATTCCTCTGATAAACAGGAGCTCCCGGGTCACCAGGCCCACCTGGGTATGATGGTTATTGTGGAATATCAGGCCAAAAAGGAGAACAAGGAGATGATGGCTACTGTATGTATGGTATGGATCTCAAGGTAAATTTTCAAATGTATTTTTTTTTATTGGAGATTAATCTTTCCCTCACTTCTGTAATTTTAAAACTTTACTTATTAGGTCTTCCAGGTTTGCCTGGTGATCCAGGTGATCCAGGTCCTCCTGGAAGCAGCTATGTTGGTCCACCAGGCTCACCTGGACCACAAGGACCACCAGGGCTCAAGGGGCCTCAGGGAGATAATTTATCTGGTAGACCTGGAATTCCTGGACTAGTTGGACTGCCTGAAAGCCCTGGTGCAAAGGGTTTTCATGCTCTATTGGGTCCTCTTGGAGTAAAAGGTACATTTTGCATATTAAATTACATTTGTAACTTTTCTGCTTTCTATACCTCGTCTAGGGGGAAATGGGCCCCCTGGTCCTTGAGGATGTGAAGGTCAGAATTGAGATGATGGTGATCCAGGTTCACATGGACTTCCCCTGAAATTTGTGATTCTTTTCCAGGCTTACCAGGTCCACCAGGTCCCTCAGGACCTGAAGGTCTGCCTGGATTGCCAGGTCAGTTATTGTATACTGTCAACTGATTGAATACATCTTCATGCGGCTTATTGCAGAATGCATCTTGCAGTTTGTTGATCCTATGTTGAGCCTATGTTGGCTATAAATTGGGAAACTTCTTGTTTTTAGCTCCCCTGCCACTTCTATGGTGTGATTATTTGTAGTTGCAAAGTTGTGAGCCCATCTTATCATGAGACCAGATTATAATCCACTTTCAGTCAAATTTTGTATTTTCATATAGGTATAAAGGGAGAAAAGGGACTGATTGGCATTTCAGGATATGGACTAAATGGTCCTTCAGGCTCACCTGGCCTACCTGCTTCCCCTTGGCCATATGGTTCAAGAGGACCACAAGGTGAACCAGGATTACCTGGGCTTCCTGGTGTAAAAGCTAATGTTTCATGCCCTTTCATAAAAGTCTAATCACAACAAAAAAGTGTCACTACTTCCAGAAAACCTAAATGAATGCACATTTGCTTTAAAGGGGAACCAGGTTTGGATGGAGCAAAAGGATTTCCTGGTAAGCCAGGGTTACCAGGAGCTCCAGGCAGGAAAGGAGAGAGTGGTGATCAGGGGAAAGCTTGTTTGCCTGGATACATTTGATCCAAAGGAACCAATGGTACTTACACTTACAGTTTGGGTGGCAATTATGTACCTTTGTGTTGTTGAGCTGTGTTCTATTATAATTTCGGACTGGTGCTATACATAACTTACCCAGGTATGAAGGGGGGTCCGGGAACTCCAGGCAATTTTACCATGCTGAAAGGCAGGAGGGGCTTACCGGACCTGGATTTCCAGGACCTAGAGGTAAAAAAAAAAATAGGTGTTAAAAGAATATAGGTCTGGAAAACAGCTGGATTCTGTGAGTTTAATGGCTTGTTTGTGTGTAAAAATTGCATTGTTATGGTTTGAATTAAAATAAATCAAAGCCCATTCTTACTTATTTTATTTGTGAAATGTGCCCTACACTAAATACAAGGTCATCAAACAAAGAATATGAAAGTAAAAAGTAATAACCTTTTATCAAATTTATACCACTCAGGACATCAAGGTCTATCTGGGTTGTCTGGGAAACCAGGTCTGGATGGATTTGAAGGTGCCCCTGGATCTCAGTAAGGTTCCCCTGGCTTGCCTGGAAGGAGTGGCCCTGGGGGCCACCAGGCCCACAAGGGTCAAAAGGCTATTCAGGTAGCAGGGGATTTCCAGGATACCCTGGAGAGCAGGTAAATCACTATTTTTCAAATAATATAAGTTGGATAAGTTGGATAGTTATCTGGAATATAACATACAAATTAATCATAGATTGTTATATATCTTTTAATTTATACAGGTTGATTTAGCTTTGCCAGGACAAAATGGTCCCCCAGGCTACCAGGAGCTGCCAGCCAAGTAAGGTAACATGTGCAGACATGCAAAAAAAAAAAAAAAAACTTTGCTTAGAATGAATAAACAGTCATTCTCTCACCAACATCTCTTTTTAATCATTTAAAGATAATGAATTGTGATAACACAGTTTGTCACATCACAGAGAAGATATAGTGTTGATTTGTTTTGAAAACCATTTTAGTCCTAACTGTTGCAAACTGCTCATATTGGAGACACCAAATTGTGTATCATTGCTTATTATTATAGCTAGTTTTTTTGTTCTTAAAACATAATGCATTTCTCAGATTTACAACTCCAAATTTACAACAAAAAAATTCTCGACAAAATGTTTTAGGCTGTGACACCCTGTCTATATTCTTCTCACCACACCAGCCTTTCTCCCCTTTAGGACCAGGTAGTCCATTTAAGCCATCAAGACCAGGTGGTCAATGAAAACCTAGATCAAAAAACCTCTGTTATCATTTTTCTACAATATCACCTCAATAAATTTAACCTTCAATGGAAGGACCTTTGGATTTGGAAAGGTTTGAACTACCTTTCTGACCTTCTGAACCTGCTCCTGGAGGCGAACTCGATCGTACTGTAAGTAGGGGACTACCCGTTCTGTATAATTGATATTCAGTGTTTTTGATCAGTGTTGTGACTGATTGGTGTATCATTGTTTAAACTGAAATTGCAGTTTTAAATCAGCTCTCTGTTGTTATAGAATATTATAGTACCTAAAATTATATAATTTATATATAATATGCTCCTTTTGAGTTTGTAGCCAATAGTTTTGCTTTCCAAAATTATCTTTATTTATTTGTTTGTTCTTTTGTTGTTATTGATGTTGTTGTTGTTTATGGTACCTCATGCTTTAAAGATGTGAACGTTTCTTCAGGTCCTTAAGGTACCCCAGGTCTACCTGGTGTCCCAGGTACTGTACAAGCTAAGAAACTTTAGTTTGAGGGCTCACTGGGGACCAAGGCCCAACTGAAGTTCCAGGACATCAAGGACTTGCAGGTTTATAAATTTTGACTAGATTGAACATACACGGTTGAGTCAAATGAAAACCTTAAAAGTGAGAGTTTTTAGAATTTAATTATTCTTTTATTTTCTAGAACAATGTTTAAAATCTTCAAGCACTAGAACACTTGCATTGAAAAATAGGAAATTATGTAGAAAATCAACACCTTTCTGTGACATAATTTCCTGTTTGTTGAGAAAAACAACATGGGAGCAATTGCTGTTGGATCTATTCTTCAATTGTTAAATTTTAAATTTTGTTTAAATTTTACCCTATGTCCTCTGATGAAGTCTTGACAATTGTAATGTTAATTTCTTGTGTATTCTGGTTTTGATTCCTGTTGTTAATCATGTATTGCTCTGTAACAGACAAATGGTTTGCTCCGAGCAAATCTCAAAAGCTCAGACTCAGCGAACTCAAGTCTGTCCTGCCAGTTATAGCCAAGTAAAATGTAGAACTGTCAAAATTAGACATAAAGGAAACTGAGTTCACTTAGGTTTGTAGGGCTGTGAATACAATTCTTGACAATTTTGGTATTGGCTGCTCACTAAATAAATGTAAATCATATAACTTTAAATACAGGCCTTTATTTGTAACTGCTATTTTTATTAGGTCCACCTGGACCTCCAGGGTAATCAGTTTCCGGAGATCCAGGAGATCAAACTGGTGCTAGAAGTCCAGTTGGATACCCAGGGGATACTGGCTTTCCTGGACCACCAGGACTTAAAGTCAGACTGTGTTATCATAGACATGCCAATACAAGACCATATAGTATTTATTACTAGACAAATCTGTTCAAAGTTTTCTTTTAATTCCTCCAACAGGGCAAAAAGGGCTTTGTGGTTTAATGGGGTTGCCAGGATCAGAATGTTTTAATGGAGAAGATAGACCAACAGGGTTTAAAGGTGAAAAAGGCATCACGGGGGACAGGGGTAAGTCCTCACAACCATGTTAGCATATGATATATCTAAAGCTTTTATGTTTTATTCATTGACAATTGTTTAAAAATGTATATTGTCTACTGCAAACATTTGCATATTAGGACCAATTGAAGCTGACAATTAAAATAAATTCACATAATAATAATTTTAAAAAAAAGACTACCCTTTAAAAGCTTGCATTTTCTCAGTAAATTTGGTTGTGTTAAAATGTGTTATGTGCTGGTCAAAACTCTAGTGGGATACCAGGACGATCGGGAGCACCAGGACCTCCAGGATCCTTAGGAGTAGATGGACCCCCTGGAAATCCAGGACCCACTGGTAAGGTCCGATGTCTTCACCTAAACCCATTACATGACCAGTGGAGAGTGTGAAGAATACAGAAAAACATAACTCGTCTTTACATTGTGACCCCTTTAGGTTCCAAGGGTCTACCAGGCCCTCATGGGTTACCGGTCAAACCAGGAGCTGTAGGCTTTCCAGGCCCACCTGGAGATGCTAGAGATCATGGGCAAGATGGTTTTGTAGGGCCACAAGGTATCAGGGTAGCAGAGAGCCATCAGTAAGGTCCTTCAATTGTTATCACCACATTGTCTCACTCGGTAATAGTTCACATTCTCTTTTCTAGGAAAAGAGAAGTTTTTGTCCTTTTTAGTATTGCACTGTTGTATTGTATGTTTGCACTGCAGATCCAGAGCTCTCGTTATTTCGTCTCCCTGTATACTTGTATACGGTGAAATGACTATAAAGTTCACCTTGAACCTTTCTAGGACCACCAGGGCCCCAGGGTGAGCCAGGTTTCCGAGGACCAGTGAATCCAGTGGGCTCTGACTTTCTCCTGGTCATCCACAGTCAGTCAGAGGTGGTGCCAGAGTGTCCAGTAGGAACTTTACTCTGGAGTGGTTATAGTCTTCTTTATTTAGAGAGCCAAGAGAGAGCTTACACACAATACTTGGGTAGTATTTTATTGTAGGATTTTTGTGTCACTATCAGAACAAATCTTTATAATCTTACCATATTTATATATGACCCATCTCATCAAGTCAGGTATTAAGCTGCAGAGGTTTGTTTTGCAACACTGTTTTTGGCCAACACTGTGCAGTAATTGATATAGATGTTTTCAATTTCGGCAAAATCTGGTGATAAATCTCTTATCTTCCTGATCCTTTAAAAGAATTGAGAGCGTTGTAATCGCAAACACTGTTTTAAAGCAATTTAATGAAAGCTATCCACGCTGGTTGCTCTAGTTGTGACAGAAATACATGCATTTTTTCACTATAAAACCACACTTTTGGCAAAATTATTTTAAGGGGGAGCAGGGAAATTATGGTGTGAAAATGAGGCAGGTGTCAAAATGAAGTTTAGTCCATCCCATTAGAAAAGCTACTGTAGCTTAAATAGCTGATAAAACAAATGCTGATTGCAATAAAAAGGTGTCAGAACACATAGAACATCACAGTTTGTCACGCAGACTGCTGACCCAGGTTCACCGCCAAAAGGTCCTACAATAAGCATGTGAACATCAGAACTGGATCATGGAGCAATTGAAGAAGGTGGCCTGGTCAGTGTGATGCTCTGGGCAATGTTCTGCTAGGAATGCTTGCGTCATGGCATTCATGTGGATGTTACATTGATATGTACTCTACCCCCTACCTAAACATTGTTGCTGACCAAGTACAACCCTTTATGGTATTCCTTGATGGCAGTGGCATCTTTCAGCAGAATAACTGGCTTCCAAATTCAGTCCTTAATACAATCAAGCACCTGTGTGGTGTACTAAAAGAAAGTCTGGTCTATGGAGGCCCCACCTTATAACTGTGGTCTGCTATTGATGACTTGGTGCCAAATACCATCTCAGAACTTCAGAGATCTAGTGGAGTCCATTCCTCGATGGGCCAGGGCTGCTTTGGCAGCAAAAGGAAGAGCAACTTAATATTATGCATTCATGCATTTAAAGGTTTATATATGTTACCAAGATGTGCAATTTAATAGCACAATAGTGGTTCCTGGACTGCCAAATCATAGATGTCTCTTGAACAGCTGACAAATGTTTATTTAAATATTAATAGGTGACAACTGAGTAAAATCATATAATTGTTTATAAAAAAAATTCTACATGTATAATTCTATCAGGAGCATTGATTTCTGCTCCCTTTTTCTGCGTTTAGGCCAAGCCGGCTCCTGTCTACGTGTTTTCAGCACCATGCCCTTCTCCTGCTGTAACTCTGCCGCTTGTCACTATGCCAGTCGCAATGAAAATTCCTACTGGTTGAGCACCAATAACCCTTTGCCCATGATGCCTGTATCGTGTGGTGAGATTTACCAGTATGTCAGCCTCTGTGTTGTTTGTGAAGCTCCAGCTCCAGCTGTGGTAGTCCACAGCCAGGACACCAGTGTGCCCAGCTGTCCAATTGTATTTAGCAGTCTATGGATTGGCTACTCATTCCTCATGGTGAGTGTGTCCTTGATGATTATATGTACTCATATTGCTACATCTGTTAGCCCCAAATGAAAGAAAGAAATGCAGCGCTTGTGGAGGGAACTTTTTTTTTTTTTTTGCCAAATTGCTGAAAGTCTAGTTTGTTGACTTTCCTCTAGGTCCAAGACAAATCAGGTCACCTTTAATGCACTTCATTGCCATATGTTCCTTATGGTTTAATTGTAATTTGCACATACTGGTTCATATGGGCCTAATTTGTTAATAACGTTAATTTCATGCGACCAAAACACAGTATTGGTGCTGATTTTATGGGTTTTTTATGTTAGACATACAGTACAATACAGAAAATGCGTGTAACAAGGAAGCTACATCTGAAGTCTATGCAACTTGGACCAATTTTGCTTCCCTACAAATTTCAAGCTGTTAACTTCGGCCGTTTTGGAGAGATGATTTTATGTGTGCCCCAAAAATGGCCATTTTTCAACATTATATTGTCTCATTTCAAACAATAATAATAAGTTATGGACACTACATAAAAGACAATGAAATTGTATTCAGCAAATGTGTTTCTTTTTATCTAATAACAATATAAATGTGTATGCATATTTGCAAAAAATAAAGCATGCATCGGGAAATAAGAAACATTAAGTATTATGACAAATTGTGTTATATGATCCTACCTGAAAATTCACTTTTTCACCTACTGTAGGTGAGACACTTTTTAGCCAGTAGCATCCTCTTGTTTGTATTGTATTGCATTCCATGATTATTCTTGCTTGTATACGATACATGTTTATATGCTGTACAGTAAATACTATGAGTGCTTACGCGTATTTGCTATCTCAGCAGACTGGCTCAGGAGATGAAGGTGGTGGACAGCCTCTTACTTCATCCGGAAGCTGTCTGAAGAACTTCAGGACTCAGCTGTTTGTGGAGTGCCAGGGTCCACGTGGAGCATGCCATTTCTTTGCCAATGTCTACAGCCTCTGGTTGACCAGGGTGAGTCTCGAGGAGGAGCGTGGCTTAGCACCACAGTCTAGCACTCTGAAGACCACCTCACAGCAGCGAGCAATCATCAGTCGCTGCCATGTTTGCATGAAGCGGTGATTAAATGAAGTTGCTGAGTCAGTTTGTTCATTTACGAAAATTTTCAGTTTGTAATTTCTTGTAATGAGTGAATATTAGCAGTTTGACTTTCTAAGTAGTTGAGAAGAAAAACAGCGTTCGTTTTTTAAGTGTTGTGAAATTTACATCTTACTTATGGTTTACTTAAATGTTACTTGCATTCATGTATTTCTTAATACATAACTATTTGATTCCAGAGGAAATGTGAAACTTTAGGAAAAACATAAACGTTTTTGTCCATTCAGGCTTGCATTATGATTTTGTTGTTGTTTTTTGTAGTTGATGATGATTATTAATAACCTAATTAATGTGTTTTAAGCTTTTGTTATAAGACATTGTCATGGTTTTGAGTGTACCAGAAACAATTAAATGCACTCAACTACCACATTTCCTGTTGCTGCTAGTGGCCGAGTTTAGCTTTTGAAAAGTAAGTGGAAAATTTTAAGCTTTTATAATTTATAATTTAAGCAGAATATAATTCCAGAGGTAGTTAGATAACACGCTTAAATGTTTTTAACTAGCTAACAAACTTCATGAATGCTAGAAAGCCAGTTATCATCAAGGACGCATGGATGTGGTTTTCAAACTTTAGCAAAAACAGCTAGCAGGCTGCAGCGTATCTTTCATTCAGCTACTTGGTTGAAATTTCTGTTGTGAATGTATACTGTATGGTGCTGATAATCTAAATGCATTTAAGAGCATTTTCCAAATGCTAATCTATTTTTGTAAATGTTTTTCAGACATTAGCTACTCCGTCAAGCTTATATTGCACATATTAAAGCAGATTTATTTGAGGTAAAAAAAAAAAAAAAAAAAGACGTATATGTTAACGTGTGCAGCAGGTACTAAAACACTAGTAACTAGAAAATTAATTCCGTATTAACGACGTATGTTAAGAATTGCTAGCATAAACCTGTACTTGAACAGCATGCACAATTTTAAAAGCACAAGGACATTTAAAAGCAGACTGAAATTCATTTTTATTTCTCTTGGAAAGACCCTCATGACAACCGTATACTTCATTTTTGTTTCCTCAAACATTACTATACAGATAAGAGAACACTCAGTGCAATAAGACAAAGGACGTAGTCTTTCTACCAGTCACAGTGCACATTTTACATACAGAGAGACTGTACATCGTTACAGCGTTCCTCACCCAGCACCCTCGGGGAACTTCGAAGTGAATGTCAAACAATCGTGTAATAAATGAGCTGCATACATTGAAGACAACACATAGGGTATAAATATATAAATAAATAAAACGTGACCATACCGTAGTGACCACATAGTCATGGCTACTCTGATTTTGTGTTTTTGCTTCATTCAAGCCAGTATGAGTTACTGGAAAATCATGCTAACGGGTGAAAAAAACAACCTCTATTACCACACAGTCAGGAATGTGAAATCTGACATGGACTCAGTCTGTTACAGAATTCAGTCAAGATTGTTTTGTCCAGCATGACAAGGAATAACCTTAAAATACTGATGTACTGTTTGCACAATGTGCAAAGACAGGCTACTTATGCTGTCAGGCTACAGGCTACTTTTTTTCTTTTCAAAATGCTAAAATTGAGGTATGTAATAATACTTAATAACTGTCAGCTCAGCATGACGCTGTTAGAAGCATAAACACAATTTCTTACTCTTACAAATGCATTAGCTAGTGTTAGCTAGGCTACATCGTTCGATACAGTGAGTGTACAGGCGTTACCGTTACCAACAATACATGAAGTTTATGGCAGGAATGAAAAGGGATGGTTTTACTTTCAGGGGCGGGCGAATCAGCATCCCAAGCTCTACAGAAAAACGAATCTAGCACATGGTCATTATATTTTGTTGCTAACACAATGCACAGTCATTTGTGGTTCAACGTGTTCTAACGCAGGGGAGAATGTTCCACATTTATAAACTTTTTTGTTAGTGCATTTGACTAGAAACCTAGCATTACATTAGCTGACACGTCTTTTGCCGTGCCAATTAGGTTTCCAAGCAACCAAAACACGGGACTGGGAAGCTTTCCCTTTCCCGACGGGTTAGATAATGAACTTATTATTTGTCCACCCCTGATTCAAAATTACTTTGGAGATGAATAAGCGTGTGAATTAATCTGAATGGTTGAGGTAGAGGGAGGGTGAAAAGTATTTAACCAACTGATGCAGAAGATTATGGGTGTATATTTTTTTGTCCTTTATTTTTCCCAATTACTGAGTGATGTAGCTACAGTTGCTACGTCCTTTAAGGCTCTAGCTGAGAGCCATTGGTCATTGGTTTCAAATGCCCACATAGGGCTGATTGTGTCCATCACAAGTTATGATGAGATATAGTAAGCGTGACCATGCCAATAAATTATTTCCTTCTAAAAACCTTCTCAGACAACCACAAAACATTTTAAATAGTGTTTAAAGATTTTAAAGAATACTTCAAGATTACAGATTGTCATTAACCTCTTGGCCCAGGCCCACAGGCCCAGAGTAACAGCTACAACACCTTCTGCCATTTACAAAATCACAGAAAAATCACCCAATAAAGATAGGTTCCCTAGGATAAAAAGGTTCTTAGCCTACATCCTAGTCTTATCATTCATTGCCCTTTCATAAACTCGTACCAGTTACTCTTGTGCTGTGCCACTTTTTTTTTTTTTACATTGACTTCATTCATGCTTATATACCATACAAAACCTTCCATTTTAATTTGCATACTAAAGGCAAAGCTCACATAAAACATAAATAATTAAACAATCTGATCAGTTATTTAAAAAAAGCAATACCCATTAATTGCACATTTCTATCAAATCCGTAGTGTGACAAGGCAGCGAAAAGAAAGCTAGCCCTAGTCCAATTTCACATCCAATGTGAAAATACACTTCATTTTTAATATGGCAGTATACCACAGACATTTTTGAGAGGTCTGAAAGATAAAGGCCTGTGAACGTTAATGGTTTCGTTCTGTATTTTGCATTGCAATGTTTAAAAAAAAAAGAAAAACAAGGCGAAAAAGTACAAAAGAACAAACTGTATTGTGCTAACTCTACATATTCTTTGCAAAGATATTTCATTTTGTTTAGAAAATATCTGGTAATGCTAGGTTTCATTTACAAGGAATCACAATACAAAAATATTAGATAAAGGTTAATACAAAAACCTGACGATCGGCACGCTCAGAAATATTGCTAGGTTAATCCCACTGCCTGTCTTTTAGCAGAAACAGTGCTGGGGATGACTTTGAGCTCCCCTCATCCTGGTGCCAGTGGGAGGAGCAAAGCTAAATCCTGAAGTGCTAAGCGACCAATCAGATTGCGGTGTCCCAAAAGACGGTAGTCTGACTGGGATATGGGGGAGGGCCGTATTTCTTTTGCCCATTGGCTTTCTTGCAGCTAGGCATGCTTTCTGCCTCGCTTCGTTCAGTGGGACGAGGACGGGACCGGATCTCACGGCACAGTCGTTGTTTTCTCTCAATTGTCTCCATCATTGTGCTGTCGCCACATAGCCAGGGAAATGGTGGCATCTGCAAGTTTTGACAAAGTGAATTAAGATCTGTAATATCAGTGTGATGCTATGTCTGGGCTCCTTAATATTTCTGTTGCAAAAGCACTAAAAAAAACCCTGTAACTACACAGAAACATTTTTGGTACCTCTTGGGCCTCTGAAGGTCGTCTCTGAGGCGTGCCTAATGGAGAGGGTGAAAGTGGTATGGACAGGAACTGGGCTACCTTGGGGACCATCTTGAATTCTGCAAAAAAAATAGGGAAATCCATTATAACCATTTTGATTGCTTTACCAAGTAAAAGTGCCCCTGAATATATTTTTGTCAAGAAAACTAAATGGTTCATTTATTGTAAGGCAACAGTTTTTAATCTTATGCATAAAGAGCATAAAGAATGGCTGCAGGTTTTTTCAATGAAGCATGAGCCACACCCCACTTGATGATGGCTACTTGATTCTCAAGCTCTCACAGTTGGCTACTTGATTATTAAGGTGGACTCTTGAACTTTTAAGTGTGGCCCCTGTTTTGATGGAATGAAAAACACTTCGTAGATTGAGACTCCCATCTAGGGACTTCCTTATTTCTTCTTTAGAAATATTCATGTCTTTTAGATAAAGCCACCCCGATTTGTGATGATCCTTGCCAGGTAAACTTAGTGCGAGACAGCTAGGACCCCAGAACATCACAGAACATCATTCACATGTTCATTTGCACACTTGTTCACAGCAATGGTCAATTTATAGTAACCAATCAACTTACTGGCATCTTTTTGGAAGGTTGAAAGAAGCAAGGGTGGATGGCAAAGGGGGGGATGGTTAGTGGAAGTGCAAAGCTTGATACAAGCTTGATACAGGCCTCACACCTCCATAATCAAGGGTTTGATTCCTGACTTTGGTCTGTGTGTGTTAAGTTTGCATGTTCTTTCCATGCTTGGTGGGTTTCCTCTGGGTACTATGGTTTCCTCCCAGTGGCCAAAGAGATGCAGATTAGACTAGTTGGCATTTTCAAATATCCTGTTAAATGGCATGTTAGTAAGCGTGTGCCTGTGATCAATTGGCCCCCTGTCCAGGTTGGACCTCGCTCAGTGCCTCAAGTGCCCTGGAATAGGCACTTTTCATGTGACCCCTGCCAAGGTGCTTTCTTAGTTATTCCCCAGTAAAATTGATGATACCTTTCAGATGACTTTTGAAATTGACCACAAGTTTAGTATTATGATACTACTATTCTTTGTTACCCCAGTAACCAAAAAGGAAAAAATACTCGTGACCAAAAAGCTTCATAAACAGTAAAATATAGGTAGGTTAATGAATGATCATGTGTAGTCCACCACTCACCAGAATTCCCCATCATTGCAGTAGGACTAACGGGTGACCGTCTAGTCCGGCTGGACATACTGGATGGAGGTCCAGACCTTGTATCCCAGTCGTGTGCTTTGGGGGACTCTGTACTGCAGCTGCTCTTGTCCTTACTCTTGTGATGGGATTCTGTCAAGTGAATTCCTTTATCTTTGTAGTCTCTTCTATTTCCAACATCTGTTCCATTACTCATTCGTTCCTTACAGTCCCATCCAGAGTCTACCATGTTGCTGTTACCCTGAAGATAATCCACACTGTTCTTTCTTCCTTCTTTACTGTTGCGCCGCCCCTCCAAGCCAGTTCTTCCCTGATCCTTACTACCGTGCCTAGTTAACAAATCTGGCCCATAACCAACTCGGTCCCTGCTATCATGTCTTTCCAGTCCATTTCTCAAAAATTCTCTGCTGTCTTGTCTGGGCATGAGTTCTGATCCGTTGCAGATCCTGTCCCTACTGTCGCGTCTAGGTAAAGGTTCAATATTGTTACTTATCCAGTCCTTACTGTCATGTCTCACTATGGGCTCACTAGTGCTGCACCCTCGATCTTTGCTGCCCTGTTTGGGAAGTAGCTCTGGACCACTACAACCTTTGTCTCTGCTGTTTCGCCTAACTACTGGCTCCACATTGCTGCCCTTGTCCTTGCTGTTTCGCCTCACAATGGGCTCCACATTGCTTCCCTTGTCTTTGCTGTTGCGCCTTGATATTGGCTCCACATTGCTGCCCTTGTCCTTGCTGTTGCGCCTCGGTAGTTGCTCCACATTGAAGCCCCGGTCCTTTCTATCATGTCTGACTATTGGCTCTGCATTGCTGCCAGTCCTGTCTTTACTGTCACGTCTCTGTAAGGCCTCAATGCCACTGGCCTCTCGGTCTTTGCTCTCACGTCGATGCGAGGATTTCCCACTGCGCTCCTTGTCCCGTTTGGATTCCTTGTGGTGATGGCTCTTTTCCTTGTGCTCCCGTTTGGATTCAGATCCATGGCCCTTCCCTTTGGCTTCACCTATTGGAGAAAAAAAATACAGAACTTATAGACCCTCGCTCATGTTTTAATAATAGGTTCCTCCTTACCAGACGAAGAATTTCTCCACTTTATAAAATCAATTGTGTCAATCTTTATAATCATTTGGTCTTAATCTCCTGGTAGGTTTCCCTTAAGCAGTAGCAATGGAGAAGTTTCTTGTTTGAGTTTACAATTAAGTCTGAGGACTCTAGCAAGCAAACCCCAAACTGGAGCGTGTAGCCCAATTTTTAAAATTTGCATATAAAGCATTGAACATTTCTGATTGCACTGATAGTATTGTACAAAGAGATAGAGAGAGATAATATTGTACAAAGAGATGTGCATGTATATATGCATCAAGATTAGGATTCTACTGTACTCAACAAAAAGAACAGATTGTTTTTATTTTCATGGAGGTTGGAGCGGGGACTTAAATATGAAACTTTCATTGCAAAAAAAGTCTGTTAACATGGCGGTATATATATATATATATATATATATATATATATATATATATAGAAA